>BMAW01112868.1:0-90513 GCA_019974015.1 Nephila pilipes
GTCAAACCCCTATCGTATAGATCGATTTGTATTACCCGAGACAAAGGGATCTGACTTAATAAATTTATTTTGAACAAACATAAAGCTAACGTTAAATTGTTTAAATCGCAGAAGTATAAAAACTTTGATTCAGATTGAAAATTATCCTCATCAGTAATTTTAATTTATAAGACAAATTAAATCCATATTAAAAATTCACTATTTTTCCTTCTCTGAGGGAAAATGTAGAAAATTGAAAACTTCGCAGTTTTTCTCATAAACTAACCTCGTCTCACACATGTAAAAAAATATATTTGTACTTTCCATCAACTTGTCACCAACAATTGAACTAAGCGAGATTTAAAAAGGACTTGATGATTTTGGCTTGATGATACAGTTGAAGTACTGAATGCACTTGTGATACAATACATTATATATTTATTTGTCTAATTTCAACCATGCTTAAAGAGGAAAAATATTCAACATCTTAGTTTTTGTAGTAGTAGTTTAACTATTTAATACATAGAAATGGATGTACAGTCTCAGAATTGTGAGTAGATATTTTTCAAATATTTTGATATGTTATGAAAACGTTAATTAAACAAATTTTAAGAAATATGTTAAGATGTTACTTTTGTTTATTGCTTTTTAAAAAAAGTAGGAACTTGTTAAGATAGATCATTCTTTGACGAAGTAAGAAAAACGTAATATATTTATAAAATTAGACAGTGATCAAAAATTGGAACTCTTTAACGCTTATACGTTAACTTAAACGCTAAAACATTGTTTCACTTGAAAAAAGAAAAAAACTAAGATTTTGCCTACGTAATATTTTATATTACTTTTGCATAAAAAACTTTTTGCAAACTACGTAGTATTGAAGAAGTAAGAGTTTTAGTAATTTCAATAGAATCTTCTTTCCATTCCTCTTTCAACTTTAATATCCAAAAAATTTTGTTTCCATACTCCCTTCTTTAAATAGAACCAGATTTTATTTACATCAAATTTAGAAAATTATAGAAATGTCTTTAGATGACGTGTGCAATATAGTATATTCTATTACGACGTGCACCGATTTGTGTGGTAGCGTACTTGAGGACTGTGTTTACGTCAAGTCACGGGCTCGAGCCCTGATGCTACTAAAGGCCCTGGTTAAGGCACGCTAAATATGTCCAGGCAATTCCTCAGAGGTGGGGAAATTCGGAGATGGAAGTACTAGCTCAGGTGTCGTCCACGTCACTTCACCGGGGTTCAAAATTACGAAATCCGTCCCCAATAACCCTCGTATTGCTTCTCAGTGAGACGTTAATAAATAATTACAAACAATCGCACACTGTTGTGTTTAGGATTTTTGTTTTACTAAAATGAAAAATTTTGACCTCAATCCTAATTAGTTTTTTTTTTTATTAACGTCGCACTAGAAGCAACACGAGGGATATTGGCGACGGAACTCGTAATTTTGAACCACGGTCAATTGACGAGGACGACACCTGAGCTGGCACCCCCTCTTCTAACATCCACACCATGCTAAAGGGAGGACTTTGGTCCCCGAACAGATTTAACGTGCATCAGCCCTGGCTACCTTTGGCCGCCAAGGATCGAACCCGCGACTTAACGAAAACCACCGGCCGCTAGTCCACAATCTTGAACACTAGGCTACCGCGACCCAACCTCAATCCTAAACACTTTCCTTTAAAATCTCTTCTAAGATATTGAAATATATTGTTCCATATTCTGTCAACAGATACTTTCCATCCCCGGTAGCCGACATTCATCCCCAAACCATTGGTCTCTTCCAATTTAGTTAGAACTATATTCTTTGGTTGGTACGTCGTAGTATTTGTCTTTTTCTAACACTTTGCCCTCGATCTTTAAGAAAAGTATTAAATGAATATATACACCTATAAATATCCCAAATAGTTATTTTACAATTTTCAGTTTCCTTTCTTTATTTACGTTTCTCTTAAATAGCTTAACTTTTTTATCAGTGAAACTTACTTTTTAGTTATCCAAGAACAATTTCTACTGAAACAGACTTGCACATAGCTAATTATATGTGATTGACTCGAGAGTATATTTCCAATACAAAAAACGTAAAACCAATACAATTATAGGAATAGCTTTTCGGTTTAATATTATATATAATCTGTTAAATAGTAAAATCGGCCTCTCCATTATGTGGCTTAGAGTACACTCAAGTTACGCTGGTTATTTTAAGTTTTATGTACATACACAAAGATGGTCATCGTTCGAAACTTATTTTCCGTGAAAACATTGTTGTGTAAGCATTTTTCTTATCTGTACCCATCGCGCAGCTCTTGAAAGGCATTCGTGTGGTAGCTTGAAATTCTTATTGAACTAAAGACTGTAGTGTCTGGCTTGGTGAGGCGGGATAGTAAATATTCAAATTTTTGTGAATTATACAATTGTTTTCACTTTGAAAAGTAATAAGAAACTCTCGTGAACTTGATCTAATTAAGCCCCATTGGTGTTCAAAATTAAAAGAATTTGCATATTTAGTCAATTTTTTCAAGAAATACAGAACAAGTGGTAAAAATGCCTTCAAACAAAGTTGCTGATTTTTTCTATAGATTACTTAACTGTACAGAGTAGAGTTGTGCATATCGAGAAAAATGCTCAGCGAATTTAGAGTTTTCTTTTTTTCTTTTAAATTTTGTTAGGCATTAGTTAGAAATAGCGAAGGACGTATTGCAAGAATATTTGAAGAAGGGGAGAACGAAGTTCAAATTACTTGAAATTTTAACGTAACACTCAGTGTTGTGTGCAGTTTATGAAAATAGTAGAGTGAAACCGGATCCACAAAGAGTAGTCCTGAGAAAGTTTGTTCGAGAATAATAGAAGATCGATTTTTGTCCATTACATCGTGGTCTAACAAGATTTCAATTCCTCCTTAACTGTCAGGTTAAATTCGTGTGAAAAAAAAGAATACCAAATTTTTAAGATTATAGCTTCCCAAAGGCTACATGATTTTTTTTCAAACCAATCAGTTGTTTGAGTCTAGTTCACTTTTGTTAACAGGAAAGGCCATTACATAGTAAAACGCATAGAATATCGACATGGGAGGGGAAATGACAAGATCCTTTCTTTAACAGGTGAAACCAGCTTAAGCTTAATCACCGATTCTTGATGTATCTCCAACTGTAAGGATCCAGAGATCTCCTACATATTTTCTAACATCTGAGAAATCGAAAAGTATAGCAGCGGTGGTTTCATGGTCGGAATGAGGGAGTGAGTGAACGTAAAGGTTACTGGCATAAGAACCAGATGTGGCCATGCTCTACCAAACATAATTCAACTGTGGTACAGACGGGAAACAACTGAAGAAAAGACAAATTGGTTGACAAGAAGGAGGATTGAAAATAAAGAAGGATATTTAGGGTAACCCGGGAGAGCGTCACCCGTGTTTACCAAAGACAGTAAACCCCTTAGGAAAGAAAAAGATCACCAGGGTGCCTCAGAGTCATGATGCCCGTACTCACCTAAAGAAGGCAAGTCCCTGAGGCCCCCTGATATAATCTACAGGGACAGGGTGCCCATTTTAGTCGCATCTTATGATATGCAAGAGCTACTGCGGGATTATTCTGTCATTACCGGTTACCACATGGGTCTTGATGGTCATAGGAAGGACATAGGGCCTCGGCCGATTTAACGTCCCTTATCCCCGGCTATACGGCGGATCTTCAGACATATCAAGGCATATATAGAGAAGGCATATATAGCATATTCAGACATATCTCGTCGAACCCACGGCTCAACGAGAATCGCCGGTTGTAAGTCCACGTCCATAACCACCAGGCTTCATTGGTCTCGTGTCTCTTTAAGATTCAACCACAATTGCGGAAATGATTTCTGTTAGTAATATTTTATTTCACATTGGCATGTTAGGAACAATAATTTTTTTCATACATTATAAACATTTATTTAGAGAATACCAAGATTGACTGCTTATTAACGTCGCAATTAGAATCAACATGACGATGAAATCTTAGTGGCAACTCCCTCTCCAACCTCCACATCATGCCAACGTGAAGAATTAGAGCCTTCACAGATTTAACATGCATCATTTCCGCTACACGGCAGGTTTTTTTGTGGCATCAGTGCTCAAGCCTACAACTCGACGGGAATTGAGCCAATCGCGTGTTTGGGACTATAAACTCTACTCTATCGAGGCCATTCCTCTCAATAGTAACTGAATCGAATGACTGGACTATGAGCATTCGAAAAATTGTAAGTTCAAGTAAAATATTTTAAGAACGTAAAGAGAATCAAATGTAATTTCCATGCACTCCGGGGAGAGGAACATAAATAGAAGTAAACAAAGTTACGGATTTCAAGAAATTTGCAAATTTCTTTATGTTTAGTTTTGGAAAAAAAAAAAAAGAACATCCAAAGACCTATTTGCCTCCAGCAAATAGAAAGATGTTAAAGGAACTAAATCAAAAGATAAATAAGTTAATTAACATTGTAAGTTTCTACAATATTTTGCTCATTACAAATGTGGTTCTCTTCATTCGCGTAGAGAGGATCTTTGTTGTAGAAATTCCGTAACATCTACGACTTCGCTCTCATCATTTCTGTTTCGTGAAAGGAGCATAATATTTTTGAATTCAATTATTTCAGGAAGTTCAGAACTGCTAACTATAAAAATCAAATTTTGACTAACGAAACAGAATTTACAATTTCGGAAATAAGACCAAGTAACAAAAAAGTAGAGTCACTATTAGTATTTTATTAAAATAGATTTGGAATAAATGAATAATTTATGCTCCTGCAAATTATTCAACATGACTTCTCCAAGAATGCGGGGCTTCATTAAAGCAAAGGCCATATGGGTCAAACTGCCCCAAACACTAGTTAGATTAAAACCCTTTGTGCATCTGTTAAGTACACTTAAATCTAATTGTAAAAGAGGAAAGGGAAGTCAGAAAGACAAGTAAAAAGGAATTAGAAAATCGAGACAACTTATAAGGTATTCTGTGTGATAAATACCTTTAACAAACAATGAAATTCTAAAAGGCAAAAAAGTTTAACCCTGACACCATGGGATCATAAATCAGTTTTAAAATTTTTTAAAGTAATGGAAAATATTCTTACCTCCAGAACCATAAAGTTTCAAAATAGAAGTTAGCTTGGGACGATTCTTTGTTGGTAAATCTACTTTGCACCAAAAATGGGTCCTAAAATTAATTTAAACCAACGTGCCAAATGAATTCCCTTTCTTAAAACAAATCTAAATCTCCAAAATATTGTAATATACTATTACAAAAAAAATTGCCCTATAAAGGCATGAAATAGGTAAGCTCTTCAGATGAAATTTCAGTAAGAAAAATTCCCTAAATAACCCACCACATCTTTGATTAAATAATACTCCGAAGCTGAAGTAAACATCTGTAGGCTTATGAATCTTGCATTGCTTTGTATTCATGTAGCCTTAGACGCAAAAAAGGACTATTTGTGGCAAATACCTTAAGAACTATGACCGATTGGAGAAGATGACATGCATAAGTGCCATGCTCCTCACTATCCTTGAAAATAGATTAAGTAGCTCAGATACACTTAAATTGCGCCATTTGAGTGAGTGAGTGAATGTAAAGTTTATTGGCGCAAGAGCAAGATATGGCTATACTGCGCCAAACAAGATTAAACTGTGGTCGAGACGCGAGGTTGAAAAAAAAGATAAGTGGTTGACAAGGAGGAGGGTCGAAAGTAGAGAAGGATTGCTAGGGTATCCCGGGATTGCGTCACCCGTGTTTACCAAAGACTGTAAACCCCATGGGAAAGAAAAAGATCACTAAGGTGCCTCGGGGTCATGATGTCCGTAAATACCTGAAGAAGGCAAGTCCTTGAGGTCCCCTGATATAATCCCCAGCGGCAGGGTGCCTGGCTATACCCCCAGAAGCTGGGTACCCATTTTAGTCGCCTCTTACGACATGCATGAGCTACAGTGGGACTATTCTGTCATTCCCGGTCACCACAAAATTGCGCCATTTATTGCCTCGCATCTCTCAACACCAGTTATAGTGCCCACAGTGAAACTGCGTTATATTCGTTTATTAACGTCACATTAAGAAGCCACACGAGGGATATTGGCAACGGACCTAGTAATTTTGAGCCTCGATCAAGTGACAAGGACGACACCCGAGCTGACACCTACCTCTCCACACCTACGGCAGGACTTTGAGACACGAAAGATTTAACGTACATCTGTCCCGGCAACATCGCGGTTTTTTTAATGGCATCAGGCCACGAACCATTTGACGTACACTGAAAGTCGCAGGTATGCGACTATAAACACTAGGCTACCCTAGTGGAATGGTACAGGTTTTGATAACTTTACGAGGATCAACGTGATGTTATATGCAACAGCATAATTTTTTCTTCCTCGAGTATGGTTGGATAATCCATCTTTTTTATTCAAATCAGGACACGAAAGCTTGACCCGACATTAACAAAACAGCTCAAAGTTGTGGTCCAAGCCACCGAATTAAGTTCTAAAGAATCTTACAGTAAAAACATCTATATAACGACTTATTAAAATTAGTTTTGTTGATAGCCAAGCCAACTGAATTGTTTAAATTTGAGAAAAAAAACCTGTAAAAAAAGTTTTAATTATTTTTATTCAAATAACAATGTACAATTTAATACGTGTGTAAAATACTATCGATATGAATGTTGGAGGAGTTTCAGGAAACACTTTTACGAAAAACTGTATCCAATAATACTACGGCAATATTTTTCTGGCTTGGCGAAAATAATTGAAGGGAGTTTATGCTTGTATACTATTGTGATTTCCCGATTCCTTAACCTATTTTAATGTCAAAATCACAGCTGGATTCCTTCCAAAAATTATAAATCATTTGAATTGAATATGCAGTATAATCTATTATTCTTCGTTATATGTTTGAAGCACACAGAATTTTCCCATCGCAATATGGTGAAAATTCTATTGGTTTGTTGTCGTGACTCTCCATTAAAACTGAACACAACTTGAAATCATACAGAATAAGCAATACGAAAATAAAATTTCAGTCAAGTATTGTTACAAATTCTATTTATAAAACATTTAATAAAAATACCAAAAAAAAATCTGAAATCAAACACGATAAAATGTTAAATAACATAAAAATTTCTTTTCATGCATTAAAATGTGTTAAAAAACAGTAAAACATCTTTAACTCTGCAAAATGACCACAAGTTTAAGCAATCTTATGTTTGCTCAGTCTTTGAATCTGAGCTTTCCAATGGCTTAACTCCGCATAAGTTGAGATTCGAAGCACGGTAATAAGGTTTTCTCAAATATCTACCGGATGTGCTCAAACAAATCTGAAACGCTTCATCTTTGAATTCTTCTACCATTTCTGATTGTACTCTGAATTCGTCCTTGTAAATTTCAAACAGGTAATCTAGAAATATAGTTTCACACATAAATGAATTAAAAATCAAATATAATTTATATCTCGTATGACAGTGATACATTCAGTTTTAATTTCATTAGGATAAAAATTGCGTACTCATTTGATTTCATAATTATAACATTTCTAGTGAAATTAATGAAGCTTGACAAACTAAAATAAGCATTGTTTCACTCTGTTAGGCATTCAAGGGGTTAAATTATTTCATACTTACAGACGTCGAATTTCCCAAGAACTAATGCAAGATTAGGCAAAGGGTTTTTTTTATCGTGATCAGATATTCTCGGGAACATTTTCTCAGTAAAAATCTTCCTCCCTCTTAAAAATACATTACTCTACGAAAATGTGTGTGCTGATAGAATTTGTCATACAGCCTCAATATTTCATCCACTTCTGGTTTTAGTTTTTATTAACGTAGCTCTAAAAGCAACACGAGGGCGATTGGCGACGGACCTCATAGTTTTGAATCTCTGTCAAGTGACGAGGACGACACTCGAGCTTCCCTCCTCTTCTAACTTCCATACCACACTAACGGGAGGACTTTGGGACCCTACAGAATTAACGTGCATCAGCCCCGGCTAGACGGCGGGTATTTTGCGGCTATGATCATGATAGTGAAGTTTTATTGGTTCAAGAGCCAGATGTGGCGTTACTGCGCCAAACAAGGTAAATCTGTGATCTAGACATTAAAACATTGAAAAAAGATTGATAGACAAAAAGGTCATGTAAAAAAGTAAAGTTTATTGGCGCGTGAGCCAAATATGGCTATGCTGCGCCAAACAAGAGTTAACTGTGGTCTCGACGAGAAGAAATTGTGGAAGAGACAAATTGGTTGACAAGAAGGAGGGTCTAAAATAGAGAAGGATCACTAGGGTATCTCGGGGGTGCGTCACCCGTGTTTACCAAAGACAGAAAACCCACGGGAAAGAAAAAGATCACTAAGGTGCCTCGGGGTCATGATGCCCGTACTTACCTGAAGAAGGCAAGTCCTTGAGGTCCCCTGATATAATCCCCAGGGGCAAGGTGCTCGGCTATACCCCCAGACGCTGGGTACCCATTTTAGTCGCCTCTTACGACACGCATGAGCTACAGTGGGACTACTCTGTCATTCCCGGTTACCATACGGGTCGTATTTTGCGGCCAAAGCTCGAACCCGCGACAGAACGAAAATCGCTGGCCACGAATTTGAAACTTTGACCACTAGGCTACCGCGGCCCCATCCACTTTTGGTGGGGCTCATAATTGAATTTCTAACTTTAAAACTACTTAATGCCTATCGCAAATGTACTCAATTTAGATGCAAGATGAAGGGGAAAAAATAAGAGCTTGTAGACCAAGAAAATGGTCGGAAATTCGTATGATAATCCACTTTTGCGAAATAGTGTATAGTACAGCTTCCTCCTTTATAGAGTATACGCGTGTTATTTTCCTTCTATATTGAGTATATAGGAGGAAAATATCACGTGTAACTTATGGTTCAAAATACGTGTTTACCCAAAGAAATTCAGCCACTGAGAGATGTGGCTGATAGAATAAGGGGCGATAACTAATGTTGGCACATTAGAGTTTCGTAATTCTAAGTTAAAATTCTTATTTCGCAAACGAGCATAGCAGACTTAAGGTGGTTAATATCAATCTACACATTCGCGAATGAAAATTCATAATTATTGTGGAAATTTATTTTAATCATACAAGAGGGGGCAATACACTATTGAACAATTCATTTATTAGTTGAAAATTAATAGTTTTGAGAATTTTCCCGAAGCAAATCTTAAATAGGTGCATCCGTAGGATAGGTGCATCCGTTACTGGAAATGTAGGATGAAAAGAATTTCAAAAGGAAAATGCTTTGCCTCTAATACGGAAATTTTTGGCTAAGGTTAATCGAAATATTCCATATTTTTTATAGACGTTGTATTGATTGGTTGAATTCCAATAAATCCGTTGGGTGTGGGGAGAGGTATCCCTGGAATAATGACCATATTTAACTAAACACCCATTCAAGAAACATTTCTGTAATTTAAATTAAGCCCCATGGGATGAAGTGCCTATTATTACAGAAGCTCGAAGTTGTAAATTCTATTTTACCTTAAGTATAAGCCGCGAAGGAATGAAATGAATTATTATTCAAATTTTCAGGTTTCTGTTAATACCGATCCACAACTACTGACTGTGAATCTCGTAGATCAAAACCTCAATTTTATGACGATAACCGAGTTGGTAATATCCCCATCCTAACTCGCAAGCGAAGAAAGGTAAGGAAGCTCTGTTCTTTTTGACGTTAAGCAGCCTCCTTTCTTCCGAGCTACAGTTTGACGACACCAAAAACGAACTCTGCAACTCTGATTTTAATTTTTTTTTTCTTATGAAGCTCTCACTCCTGATAAATGTTAGATCAAATGAAATATATGGCATGCTTTCTTGCTTTTGAAAAAGTTGAAGGCACAATCCACATTAGGCGAATTCGCAAAAAAGGATACATAAACATAATTTACAAGATAAAAAATTTACTTGAGATGCCTTAATTTTCAATAACAGTGAATATCACTGCCTGAAATAAAACTGTAAGACCAGGAAAATTTAGTAGTATAGATTATGCAAATTGCTAGAAATGAACTATTTGTACAAGTTCCGAAGTATAATTTTGCAAGTAATTAACTATACAAAAAGGGAAAAGAAACACTTGTAACTTTAAGTCACCGAGAAAAGCGAGTTTGGTGTTTTCTGTCTCAATACACCTGTAGTTTAAGAGATGCTATCCAACCACCATGCAGTCGGGTTCAATAATCCTATAGGTTTCTGAAGAGTTTACTTAGGCCTAATAATATATTGATTGGTTGGTTCTTTTGTGGTATAACAGCTGAAATGGGCCTACTGTTCAATAGATCAAGCAAGTGGTATGAGGCAGAAAATGTGCTAGTATTACCGATGCGTCTAGGTATCAGAACGCTTGGATTTTACCATCTTAAGTCAGTTTAGTTTTAGTTTTGTTTTCTATCCACGTCGGACTAGAAGCAACCCGAGGGCTATTGGCGACGGACCTCGTAATTTTAAACCTCGGTCAAGTGAGGATGACACCCGAGCTGGCAGCCCATCTCTTAACATCCACACCACGCCAACGAGAAGACTTTGGGCCCTGACAGATTTAACGTGCATCAGCCCCGGTTACACTTCGGGTCTTTAGCGGCCACAGATCGAACCATCTTAAGTCAGGCGGTAGCTGAACCAAAATCCACGAGTGTATTATGCAGAATACATTAGATGTTCAAGTATTCACAAGAACGAATTCTTCAAATCTGGTCGAGCACGGAATTTTGTCGTGCCGACGTTTACACGCATTGTCATTGACGGACAGGCACACATGCGACAGATTACAATAGTATCTGTCAGGAGAAAGCCCCTTGGGTGATTAAATGGCACACTTGGTTCACGACGAGTCTAGTTTCTGTTTTAACTGGAGACAGTCTCCAATGAAGAGTGCGGTGACGAAATGAAGTTAGATTTAATACTCGTAGTCGTCTGTTCAACATCCTATCGCTCGACAATGTGGCATCATGGTTTTTACCATAGATATCTGATCTGGTTTGTATTAGAAACAAAGAATACGTAAAAGAAGAGCTAAAACAGCCTGCACTTCCTTCTTTCAGAGGTTGCAAAATACTAGTTTCCAGCAAAACAAAACTCTTCCACATTCGACAATGAACAGAAGCCAATGACTACAAGGTACCCATATGCACCCTTGTCCAGGTATATCTCTAGATCTCTCATTCCTCAGTATGTGTGGAACGTGGTTGTCCACCGTTTGTTTGATCTGCCCTATTCTCAATCATAAGATAAACTGCGGATTAGGGTTGAAAGTGTATGATCACCCTTCCATTAATCCTTTCGGTATGCCTTTTTCATTTGTGCCTCGAAGGATTGTTACTTGCACATCCGAAAAAGGTGGCCCTACAGAGTATATTGTATATTCGAAACTATTTCACAATTCGATTGAACTGAAATAATTTCTATGCACAGTTTCTTACAACTTTTATCACATTCTATTTTACTTTTGCATAGTTTTACATTTTTTTTTTGTCAAGCAGTATACGAGTATATCGATAATATTGCAATAAAAGGAGCAAAGAGTACTAATGAAAGTAAAAATACACGTAACGAAATAAAAAAAAAAATGTATGCATAGTTTCTCTATTCGCTCTGTTCTAGTTTTAATTATACTAATGCCACAACGAAACACCATGAAAATTATTGAAATGTACTATATACTACGTATTTTCAAGCTGGACTCAAGAAGTGACTATAAGAAGTTAGATGCACAAATTTAAGTATAGTCCTGTCTTCTAATTTCCACACCATTTAGGTGTGTGAACACTATTACTCTCTTTCCATAATCACTGTCTTTTATCCACGCGTTTAAATATCCAACTACCATGGAAATTTAAATATCGTGCAAAGAATGATATTTTATTTAATGATTCTAGTTTAAAAAAAACTCTGATTACTAAAACTGTATCATCGTAAAAATGTGACCGAATAGAAAACAAATTAATAACAGAAATTAATGCAATGTTTCATTTCTAAAAATGGATTGCAATTCCCTCGGTTACTTTCGATTAGAATGAAAACTTTTATTCCGAACAAGGTGAGCTGAACTTTTCAAACCTACGTACTTACTTCTGCATTGTTCATCTGAACTAAATGGAATTCTCTTCAATTCTTCGGAAGCTCGAACATTTTGAAATCCAATTTTTGTTAGCATATCTATATAATACTGCTTTCCATGCTCCTTTGGATACAAATTTTCAATATATATGCCCTTGAAAATAAATTAAAGATATGGTAGAATTAAATTTATCTGGTAAGAAGAGTTTTCAAAAGAGTAAAGATCACTTGATAAAATGTCATAATTCTGATCGCAAGCGGACAAAATTGGTTTCATTCTTAAAGTATCCGTACACTTTCGGAGAAATTTTTTTAAATATATTGACATTTGCTATCGAAATATTTTTAATGCTAAACTATAACCTAAAAATATGAAAAAACACATTTAAATAACCTGCTTTTAATTAAAAAAAAAATTGGAATGGGAAACATGCTGAAAATAGTACATAAATTGATTATCAGAATAATGCTCGTAACTCAAAAGTAAACAAAAATATCATTAATCTGTAAATTTTATCTTATTCTACATAACATGTTTTGGGGCTGGTACTACTTTCATGATGAAAATCTTATTACAATAATTTTTATTGTGTTTCGAGTCAAATAACAATGAAAACTAAAAAAAAAAAAAGTTAACAATACACGATTTACGCTTTTGTTACTAAAAACACATCAATTTTTCAACCATGAAAGTAGTAGGGGTTCTTAAAAACTATACAAGTAAGATACTTGCAAAATTTAAATTAATTTGGCTCATAACTTTCTGATATCTACGTTGCCATATGTAAATATGTTGAGAAATTCATTGAGAAAAATCAAAAACAAAAATTAAAAATTAGCTACCGAGTAAAATTCAAATCCTTGTAACTTAAGTTCTAAATAAGGTACAAGCAAAATTCGAATACTATTAGAAAGAAAAAAAATTTAAACTGGCATAAATAATTATTAAAACGAAAATTTTTACAAAAATGACATTTTAAAGGTGTACGGATACCTTAATAACTCAAAGAGACCCAACTCATTGATGCTAATGAGCTAACTAAATAAATTAGCCAAATCTAATCGATAATTGATTTTTATTTTTCCGTACTCTATTTCACATGACAAAATTAGCTTAAATTTCAAGTTTCTAAAAATTTTATTGTTTGAGAAATAGTTCCTCTAAATTAAAATAAATGCCTCGTATTTGAAGATAAAAATTTCTGCGGGAACTCATTTCAAAAGACGTTTACACCAATCGATAGATAATTCTTAAATTCCAACAACAAAAAATTAATATAACTAAAAATGCGAATTTTTAAAATGAAGCTATGAAATAATTGCAACATCAAAATATTAAACTTATTTCGATTTCTCGTATCACAAGACCATATAATTCCAAATTTAATCTACTGTGAGCCAAAGAAAAACCCTTTAAAAAGCTATGATAGAAATCATCGAGTCTTAAGAGGATATATTCTATTTTACAAATGTGAATTATTGACCCACTTACCAAAAGATGTTAGGAAAAGAGAAAAATATGAATAGTCTGCTGAAAAAAACATTCACATGTGTGTAATCCAAGTTAATTACTTAAAAGCCAAATTTGGCTATTCTGCGCCAAACAATGCGTAACTCTATTCAAAATTTAAGAAAAAAAAATAGTAAAAATTGTGAATAAGAAGATAAGAAGGGTCTATTACAGAAGATCGCTGAGGTGTCTTGAAAGATCTTCACTCATGTTTACTAAAGACAGTAAAACCCATGGGAAGGAAAATGACACTTTGGTACTCGGAGTCATGATGCCCCAACTTATGTAAAAAGGCAAGACCCAGAGGGGGAGGGGGATCACAAGACAAAGAGTATATAGTTTTAGAAAATGTATCAAAAGTGTAGCGATAATTTTTTTTATTTTATCATATACTTTAAAAACCCGATACAAAAATTTACCATTATGAATTAATTCTCAAGTAACAATTGTTAGGTTTTTCTACATAAAACCTTTTATAGTAGCATTTTACATGGAACTTTGGAATTGGAAATATTTAACATATTTCAATCAAAGCTTTCTTGAAAAACTTATTTTCAGAATCAGAAGTGATAATCTTTTTAAATTTCTTTCCCCCAAAAAAATAAAATTTGATCAAATGTATCTTTCAGATTTATTATATATAAATTCCACTCACTTGAAACATAGCTTTCAACTTTGGTACTTTAAGCATAGATGTTAAAAGCCGGTAAAAACTACATTCCAAACAAAACAAAAATGCGGCCTCTCCACCAGGTTTCAGAAGACGATAGACGTTTTGAAAAGCCAATTCTTTATCCTTTATTTGATGAAATGTGCCCTTAGAAATTACTTTACTTATCTTGCCTTCATATTGCTTCAGAGAATTTCTATAAAATAGAAAAGATAAGCAAAGTTAACAAATTATCCTAGTTTTAAATATGGAGCTAATGGTCCTATGTTAACCAGAATTAAATTCTTAAATATATATTGCGCATCAATCAATTGTATTTAATGACATCTTAAAAATGAAACTTTAGATTTTTTTAAAATTTTTGCTTGCGATTTTTCTCTTTATTCCAATTACCATCTCATTGAATAATGAAATCCAAGGGAAAACGAACTGAACCGAGCCTCCAATCTAATGCGGATGTGTACGAGGAAGATTAAATCTTGCATAGTTCCAAAAGAGAAGAAAGTGCCACAAAAAGAGAATAAAGTTCCCATGTATTTCAGATTCGTACACTATCTTTGTCTAAAACTAAAGAATTAAACTTTCGATTATGCCATTTATCCTTTCTTATGGCTGTCTTCATCTTGTTAAGGGATAGAACATCAACTCCTAGTTTTCAATATCAAGACTGAAATCCCATTCAAGACTGAAAATTCTCTAGAACAAACATTGCATTTTGATCTCATATTCCATTATATTACTCATTTCTATTCGAGTCAAGTATTAAAAAAATGTTTTCTGATCATTTTCTTAATTGTCATGCTAAACTAATATTTCAATTTACTCGTTATGGGGAAAAATTGGGTATTTTGCAAAATATGAATGAATTCATTAATGATGAAAACATTATAAACGGATGAAAAGTTGGCAAAAAAAAAGAGACTCATTACTAGATAACGTAATTAAGTAATGTAGTTTAACTACTACATACCAAGGGTTTATTTCCTGTGCATTACAAATATTCGGCAATGTAATTCAGAGCGTTGATTAATTATGCAGATCAGAATATTCTTCAGTCAAGTTTTAGATGTGTCGTTATCTGCCGCACATGGTTTATTTAACATTATGTAATGTTCTATAAAGATTTCTGTAACTCTGATCTATTTCTTACAATCATGTTATATTTCATTTTCTTCCAAACATTTCTTCATTCACCGAAACGTTTCATATTCTTTTTTATTTGAATACTTTATGTAGTTAAAAAAAAAAAAAAAGAAACATGGTCTACGCGTAGATACATTTTGAGCTTCACAGTTAATAAGAGCTATTTCAAAGAAGATAACATACAGTAATAAAGGGGGGAAACTCACTCTTATATCCAAATATGAAATCACTTGTCACTATCGTATTTAAAAAACTTTAAGCATTTTCCTTCTTTTTAACACCGATTAAACAAGTGGCCGCAGGTTCACAAGCTCATAGCAGGAGTTGCTTCCGTCGAACCTTGTTTTCGAGCTGATGCCGCTAAGGACCCACCGTATAATAAGCTGGTGCATGTTAAACCTGTCCAGGGTCTAAGTCTTCACATTGGAGTAGTGAAGAAGCTTGGATAGGGAGGGGCCATCTCAAGTATCGAACGAGGTTCAAAATTCCATCGTCAATAGCCCTTGTGTCTAAGTGCAACGTTAATTAACAATCAATCGATGTAACAAATTAATACAATGCTCATAAAGTCAATTTAACTAAGGGTTATATGGTGTTATTCTAACATTTACGACGCATATTTTAAGCAAAATAGATCTTACTAGTTTCCTGTTGAAAATTTCCTTTGACTTGTCTTAGCAATACTGACATCTCATATTTAGTGTGCTCTATGTAACATACATATATTGTACAATTTCTTTTATGTGCATTTTTTAAAAAAAAAAAAAAAAGGAATATAATGCACCTTGAAATCATAGAAACACCAGAAGTTCCTGCAAGACAAACCCAAAATAATACAAGTGCATTAAGAGACGTTCTTCTGTTATATTTTTTGACGATAATTGAGCTCTACTACACATTCAACAAATTTCATACATTGAATTATTTCTGAATTATTGAGCATTTCTGAAATATAGCTTATTTATTTTAAATTGCTATATGCAGTCACCTACTCAAGTTTGAAATCAATGTGCTCTTTTCTTTCTTTTAATCGATGCTTCAAATCTTTGCACTACTTGCCGAGATACTGCCTGAACACACTAAATTTAAATTCTAGAAGTCAGTCTTTACCAATATGCCTTAAAGCCACATTATGTAATCGCAAGAATAAATTTCGGAAGAACATTTTGGATTCTCCAAGATTTACTTTGAAAATAATTTCGTATAGGTGTATTTTAATATTTACAGAGCAATAAATATATTTGTATGACCCACCTTAAAACTATGACTAATGCTCATCAACCCCATATGCATCACGGCTAGAATCCACTATTCCACGGAAACAAGGGAGAGCTCGTGATCATTTCCACCCGGCTACTACGGCCATGATCAGTTACAAATTCACACCGATTTAATAAAGTTATTTTAGATTAATACGTTCAGTAAGAATTTGAGTTTCCCCCTCTTTAGTTGTTAAATTGTTATTTAACAATAATCAAATAATTTGCTGTACCCTTAAGGTAAGGTTACTAGAGTTTTGAACAACCAAAGAGGGGGAATTGTCCGAAATGAAGTCCAGAATTAAAATGAATCATTTCCTTCAACATGACAATTATCCGTTATTACCATTCAATGGAATATAGTTTGAAATTTGTCTCTTGTTAATAGAATTAAATTATGACCTTCATTTCCCTAGAAATGTCAAATCACGTTATTTTACATAGTATTTTTTCTATCATGCGATATGCCAATAACCATTTTATTACAACTGTATGAGATTCTGTAAACAGCGAGACTTTGTACAGTTGGTAAAATAATTATTTGTAAACTCTATTTTTAATTTTTAACTAAATAGAAAGATACTGACAAAAATAGTTTTAATAAAATGTATTTAGCATATATTTTAGGTAACCTAACAACTAACAATTTAGATGAAGTGAAATAAAAATTTTAAATCAGAAAAGCTTGAATGTTTCGAGCAAAAGAAATATCTGTCCACTTCCTTTGCAAGACACGTACTGCGTTTATATTGATGCCGAATAATTGTTAACTTCAAACATTATACGATGTCTGATATTTTATCTACATTGTTCTTGAAGTAATTAAGAATGGCACCTGAAACTACAGATATCTGTATTCATGAGAAATTTTATCAATGAGCTCCATAAAAAAATGGAAAAGCACACAGAGATATTGGGGAAACGATAAATAAGGAATAAATAAGTAATAAGAAATGTTGCTCAAACAGCTGTAAAAATTCTTTTGGATTTGGTCGATTTATAACTCAAAAAGTTGAAGAATTTGCAACATTTTCTAAAATTTTAGCAGCATCGCAAATAAGAAATATTCTCCACAATGTAGATTTTAATCGAAGAATCCCCAAGAAAAGAGTCATACCCAAGTAAACATGATAGAACACTTAGAATTTAAAATGGCCTACTAAAATAAACCAATAGATTTTTGGAAAACAATGATTTTTTTTATGAGTGTAAGTTTCAAATTTCTTCTCCATCAAACATTCGAAAACTTTGGCGTAAAACTCATTTAAATTCAAGACATACTCCTAACTCTAAAGAATGGTTGTGGAAATGTTATGGTTTAGGAAGTATACGGCTTCTAATGGAGAAGCAAATTTGGGTTTTATTGACACTACAATGTCGTATATTAATGTTTTTAAGCATGATTTACCAAGAAATGCTAGAAAATTAGGCTTAAAACAAACATTTTATTTTCAGATAGATAAATCATACTGCTATGGTCTTAAAAGCATACTTGCTTAAAGAAAAAACTATTCAAACTGCTTTCAAAAACCCTGCTGCATATAAAACCCAAAGCATATTGATATGGTCCCGAGGATATGGTTACTTTACAATGCTTGAAGGCGACTGATAACTCTTTCACAATCTCCAGATCTGAATTCTGCAGAAAATTTATGGATGTTGTGAGTAAGAGTAAGTCATTGCGGACGTAACAGCGCAAGAGCCAGTTGCTATCATGTTGCACCAAAAAAAATTCAAATGCGATCCAAACATTTGAAAAAATAGGAAAAGTTTAAAATTGGTTGACCAGGAGAATCTGAAATAGAGAAGGATTTTTAGAGTATTACGTCACTCATGTTTAATAAAGACAGTAATCTCATGGGAAAGAAAACTAGAGTGTCTCGGGATCCTGATTCCCATACCTATCTAAAGACTAAGCTCCTGAGGGCCCTACTTAAACAGAACCACAAGCTTTTAATTGACGAGTGGTTACCGTGTCTAATCCAACAATTGTTCAAGGTAATAGACATAAATGTCAATTAACTTTGCGCTTAAAAGTAACAGGAAAGCTATAGGAGACTAATCTCGTTATTTTGACTTCGTTCAAATAGTTGGCAGAATGTGTGAATGAGTGAATGTAAAGTTTATTCACGCAAGAGCCAGGTGTGGCCATACTACGCCAAACAAGGTAAATCTATGATCTAGACATTAAAACATTGAAAAAAGATTGATAGACAAAAAGGTCATGTAAGAAAGTAAAGTTTATTGGCGCATGAGCCAAATATGGCTATGCTGTGCCAAAAAAAGAATTAACTGTGGTCTAGACGAGAAGGAATTTAGGAAGAGACAAATTGGTTGACAAGAAGGAGGGTAGAAAACAGAAGGATCGCTAGGGTATCCCGGGGGCCCGTCACCCGTGTTTACCAAAGACAGCAAACCCCATGGGAAAGAAAAATCACTAGGGTACCTCGGGGTCATGATGCTCGTACTTACCTGCAGAAGGCAAGTCCCTGAGGTCCCCTGATATAATCCCCAGGGGCAGGGGGCCCGGCTATATCCCCAGACGCTGGGTACCCATTTTAGTCGCCTCTTACGACATGCATGAGCTACAATAGGACTATTCTATCATTCCCGGTCACCACACAGGTCAATAATTGGCAGAAAAGTGGTACCTATGCTTTGATGTCCTATCGCTAGTTTTGTCTCTAAAAGCTTCCTGAACTTATTTGACGGAATCGTGTGTGAATTTAGATGTATAGATTTAGTTCTTCGATTGGTCAAGACAGTGGGGGTAGAGAAATGTCAACCATCGGTTTCATCAGATCGTCTATTAAAAAGGTCAACTCATTTGTTAACAACGGCAAGTAATCAAATAATGCCCCTGGGGGCATTTATAAGAGCGATTGGAAGCACACATCCGAAACAATGTTACAAGTAAAAACCTTTTAATGGAAGCTCTCGTTGCAGCTTGGAATAACAGATCCAACCTTTACAAAAGTTATTGGAATCAATGCCACAACTATTTGAAGCAGTCATTAAAACTAAAGGACTTTACACAAAGTTTTAATTTGTATTATTTAATTTAATATTTCTTAATTATAGCGTACTAATAAAGAGCACAAATACTTTGTTTAATAAATGTGTATTTGTCACTTAAAATGTAAAAATAAGAAATTGTTTCTCCTTTTATGTTATTACACTACACATTAAATTACTGTATTCTATTGTTTGATTCAATCTTATTGTTTTTATTATAGTTTAAGAAAATTAAGTGTAAAAATAATTTTAGAAATTATATAAACGCTTTATATCCAGATCAAAAATACATTTATCAAGTTATATTGGTTTAAAAAAAATTAGGCTATTCCCTACGTGATTTATACAATTCTGTATGCATATATAACCCATGGCCTGTTAAAATTAAAATATAAAGTAGAACAAGTTTTACATGAATAACATCATTTGCAATATTAATGATAATGTAACTAATTCATACTACGTTATATAGTACTACTCCAATTTAAAATTAATTTCAAACAATTTAAATTTTTCTAGAATACCATTTTCTAGAATATCTTAAGTTTTAATACCAGAACTTAGTATTAAAACTTAATGAGGAAGCATAATTATCGTACCATAACTGACCAGGAAACGGAGCTTAAATTGATGATAAGTTATAACTTGTTCTTCAATTGTCAAAATTGTGGGCATTAAATAAGAGACATTTCTACTACCTGATCACTGATCTACTACCTGCATAACTTGACTGTTGATAATGACAAAAAAAGGAAATACAAATAATAAATTGACAAACCTTTCCTCTATGTCGCCGACGCAAAGATGAAGTCTTTGATCAAATGGGCCAGCTTTTAAGAATACAGTCGGCTCTTTGTCAACAGCAACTAAAGCACTCACTTTAGGATACTCTTTAAGTAGAGCTTTCGAAAAACCCATTTCGGCACCACAGCCAATGTCCATAACGTAGTCTTTTGATAAATCATTCCAACGAAATTCAGCTGCGCACTTTTTTAAGAATTCTGTATCATTTTCATCATTTAAGGTTGGAGTCTCCGACCTCTATAAATCAATAAAATTCACCATTAAATTGAAAGCATTTTTATTATAGAATATGCCTTTTCGTTAAATTAGCTAGAGGGTTGAAAACTTATATAAAATTGAATAGGAGTTTGGAAGAAGGATAAGGTCCCAAAGTAGGGCGAATCAAAGTAACTTTATTGCTGAGGATGTGGTACGGCTGAAGTTGGAGATTTCGATTGAGAAAATAGTCTCCGTGATGTTTAGATGCCCATCAATCTATAACAACCGAGTTCGTGGTGGCAGAGTCTAAAGTCGAAATCAAATTTTCAAACTTTAACAATATCTACGCTAAAATTTCATAAATATTTAGGCATTCTGATTGACTTCCGACTCTCCTGTAACCCCCCCCCACACACACACACACTATCGTAATGAAAAAATAAAAGTCATATTTTAATAGGGTTTCCTACAGTAATTTCAATTTCAAAAATTATAAATTATGGTACTTATGTCACGGAACCCATAATGGTATATAGTGCGGGTTTCTGATGTGAGGCTTTAACCTCCTCTCAAATTATCAAGTTGAAATCCATTCCGGGAATTTGCATTTTAAAAATTATTAAGGCCTATAAAATGTCTCCAATTACTGCTTTGCAGACAACTCCGACAGTTTACGCCACATCTTATACAACTCTCTATATAATAATGCAGTAGTCTTTCCATCTTAGCCTATAACTACAAATTATTTTTATTGGAATCTTATTTTCCCAATATCCCATTGAATTCATATCATTTACTCCGATACATTTAAGTTAGTGATACTTATGACTTATGATGGAAGGACTTATGACGCAAAAACCCATGCTTCTCTCAAACGACTACCCTTATTAGCCTTGGAAATAGGTTGGAAATTCAATATTAGTGGCATCCAAACTGATATGCATGTACTAGGGAATAAGTGAATTATTTTCAAAGAATACGCCAGCAACTCAGTTTATTAGCGCCGCATTTAGAAGCAACACGGGGACTCATAATTTTGAATCTTGGTCAATGATGAGAACGACAACTATTGGCCCCTACCCCTCAAACCTTCTATACTACGTGCTGCTCTTAATTAAAAAACTCTGCCCTGTTTAATTTTTTTTTTATTAACGTTGCACAAGAAGCAACACGAGGGCTTTTGGCAACGAACCTCGTAATTTTGAACTGCCGTAGACCTCAATCTCAAAGATATGGAGATCGGCTGTCCAATAATTGCTTGAGCACACCACCAGGACTCCCCATGCTGGGGGAAAATGTCTTTCCGAGATGTTCCCCGGGTAAAATGATTTCCACGACCTCGCCATATCATTAGCCGATGAGAATCAGTGTTCAGACTTAAGGCACCGGCTAAAGGCAATTTCGATTTCGTGAAAGTAATGTTAACCCTAAGGAATTGCATCCACTCGTGATCAGATCTCCACTATTTCATCAATTTGAATGTAAAAAAGTAGATTGAAAGGAGCAAAAAAAATATTGAAGTTATCTGCGTAACTACATTTTCTCCTCGATTTCCGAAAATATTTTGGAATATTTTTAAATACCGAAAAACTCACAAACGAATCATTAAAATAGGTGTAAAGATATTTTAAAAAATCGGAGCAAAAATTTAATACCGCTAAAACTTTCAATACTTAACTCTTTCGGGTGTACTTTATTTGCATTCAAACATTCAGTTATTTAAGATTTGACGAATAAATTATTTAAGATTTCAGGACTCTAATAGAAATTTCACAGGATTAACATTGCGTTCACGAAATCTAAATGGCTCGTGCATTAAACCGATAGCGGGTCAATGTGGTGTGGTAAAATGAGCATTTTTATGCTTAGATATCAATGGAATTAAAAATGCTCGTCGTCTGGCTTGGAGAACAATACGATTGAATTTTCTGGAAACTTTTACTACTGTGAAACTTGTACTACTACTAAGCCCAATTCTCTAGCACAACTGTCTCGCCAGATATAGGTATTGGCGAGCGGTTACGATTTTTGGCCGGCCTGATACTGGTCGCCGGTTAACATTTTCCGAGTTTTGAGACTTCTGCCAAAGTCTTCCTGCCGCGCACAGAACTAAGATTTCGGGCCGCTTCGATTATGACTCTCCAGATTCGAACATTCTAATGAATCTTCTCGCAAATACATCCAGTTGTCTTTGAGCCATATTTTTTCTGTTAAGTTATTAACAACGTTCCTTCGGGCGTGAACCCCTTCTGAACTGTTTTAATTGAGTGAGCCGGTTTATCCGCATCCCTACGCGCGCTGATATTTTGAGCATGAAGAAATTGTTTTACATCAAGACAAAGTTATGCAAACAACAGACAATTCTCCGCACGTTATTTTAGACAAATTCACCAATATTTACTAGCATAATTTTACATTTTAAGAATTATGCTTAACATTTTGATATCAATATATATTAATTAACGAAAAATCCTACTTTGGTTAAATAGAATCTTAACCTTCCAACTGAAAGAGATGTCAAAACTATCCGAATGAGTGACTGAGGTTTTATGGCTCAAGAACAAAGGTAGCTATGCTGCGATAAACACGTTTGTTAAAATTAATTAAAATATATAATTTCTAAAGCACGAAACACACAGAACGAAATAATATAGGTTAAAAGCTCAAATATGGAGTAAAAGGCCGATGAGTTTTAAAAAGCAAATAAGTTATGGGGGGGTCCCCCACCAAGTCAGATAGGTTTAAACCCGATGAATGAAAAAAATACCACGATGATCGAAAACTGGATACACAATTAAAATGTCATGAATCGTGTAAGGGGCATGGCAGGAAGAACACTCGGGAGCACCCTCCCCAAATAAGAGATATATATGGGTAAACCGAGTATGTCCAATGCAAAGGCGAGTCAATCTGACATCCGCTCTTCACATTGGAAGAACAGACCTTTCTCCAATGATCGGCTTCACCGAGTTCAGCTTGTTACGAGACTGGAAACCTCATGATTCCTGCCACGTCTGATGAATATGCTTTAAAATATGACGTCGTATGTCCTCATTGAGACTGCGAGCTATAGAGGATTCGTTGCCGATCGTGCAGCTAAGTCCGTTTGTTCATCACCTAAAATTTAGTTTAGTTTTTATTAACGTCGCACTAGAAGCAACACGAGGGCTATTGGCGACGGACCTCGTAATTTTGAACCACGATCAAGTGACAAGGACGACACCTGAGCTGGCACAACCCGCTCCTAACATCCACACCACGCCAACGGGAGGACTTTGGGACCCGAACAGATTTAACGTGCATCAGCCCCGGCTACACGGCGGGTCTTTAGCGGCCAAGGATCGAACCAGCGACTGAGCGAAAACCGCCGGCCGCTAGTCCAAGACCTTGACCACTAGTTTACCGCGGCCCTCAGGCTTATCCGTAAACGATACATCCTTAGTCGATCCGAGACAGAATCACCGACTGATACACTCGGAGTAAAGAAGTTCGATCCGCTCCCCAAGAGGTGTTGGACAACATCTTTAAGATGTTGAAAGGCTGTGACATTCCGGACAGAGTCATCAACATCTCGATCTTGAACCATTGTACCGGTAATAACCGCTAGCAGTGTGAATGAATCCCAATCTGCCTGAGTGAAGCGGTAAGGGGGGTGGGGTCGTAATCGCACCCCACTACCATGAACCTGGGAGATTAGGAGAGGGAAATGATCACAATAATGTAAATCATTAGAACCTCGAAAATCAGCAGTGTAGGTGAGCAAATCGCTAGACCAAGGAATGAGATGTCCTAGTGGGAGCATGGAAATACCTTTTTTCGTCGGTGTTCAGCAGACAGAAACGGATCATTGATCAAGTGCTCGATCTGCCGACCACGAGATTTTGTACCATCATACCCCTATAGAGGAACGTGTCCATTAACCCTTTCGCTGCTGGAGGGAGAAAAAAGAAGTGCTTCGCTGTACCCGCGGCTTCTTACCGCAGAGTGTCAAGCTGTGCCCAGACGATTTTAGATATTAAGCCTAATTCGAGAAAAAAATTCCTCTTAAAATCAGCTATTCGTTAGAATATTTTGTTTTTTACATATACTATTTAAAAGGCATTAAACTTAATATATGCGAAAGAAAAAAGATTTAATCGAAAATTCTATGGTTTTATGTAAAATAATTACATAAAAGTCACATCTTTTAAGAAAATATGAAATATATTTACATTTGTTACATAAATTTCATGGTGTAATGATGTACCATTACATGGAACATATAGATATAAAAAATAAATCTTATTTTGCAATATGGTACATTTATAAAAAAAAAATGCATAGTCCAACGTCATACGTCTTACATACTTTGAAGCTTAACGCAACATTTTGAGCAGAGGGCACATCTTAGTCCTTTTTTTTACTTTAATGTCTATGTACAGATTTGGATTATTTTCGCTAACATTACTGTCAGATTCATTCATTAGTTTGCAAAACTCGGTATCAGATAAATACTTTCTTTTCGTCATGACTATCGCTACAAATAAGAAACAACCGAATGAAACAAACAGCTGAGAGCATCTGCTACCAAAAGCCCTAACCCTCATAAAGGGCTATAAATTCTCCTTCGAACTTCTAAGAAGCAAGCAGGAAATAAAAAAGCAAAGCTAAAGCAAGTGCACCCTTTAAATCATGTCATCATTACATTTAAAGAGCCGCGCCGCAACACGTGCGCTTAACAATCACCCCCCCTCCTGGTAGCCTGAAGTGAAATCCAAGCCCATATCACTAAGTTCAACACTCCAAATAACCTATCTATATAGATTTCTCGGGATTGTAACGCCATATAGTAACATTAAAAAATCAGATAAAACGTTGTCATCAAGCGTATCTCTATTGATACGCTCCTGGAGTGTCTTCTACGGTCCAACGTATCTTATGTGATACGCTGGGCACAGGAGAGCCAAAGCAAGCGTATCGCCTGTGAGACGCTGGGAGCGAACAGGTTAAAGTCAGATAGCAGAAGGAAGGGAGTTGATAATTGATTGACCAAGTAGTTCCGATCCATTTGCGACACATCATTTAGTGACAGGTAAATGCAGCAAATTGTGATTAATGTGGGCATAAATTTGCACAGCCACAACCTGCAACAATGAGGTCAGTGTAACGACATTATGAGGGTAGTGTTGTGATGCTAGGATGCAAACACCTGCAGAAGATGCGTCATCAACATCCCGTCGTACACAATGATATCCACACACTCGGGTTGTCAAATTACTCTTCAGAAAAGTCTCATGAAGAGCAATGCAGACAGGTTGGATCGTAGATATTATAGATTTGAGATCCTCTAGTCAGGATCGTGGCAGTTCCAGAAAACAAAAGCCATTAAGTATGTTCACTGGAAGTGGAGGATCCTGTTTCCAGGACCCCCAATGAGTCAATCTTTGTACGATGGGTGTAATACAACCGTATCACAGTCAATGACTCGAGTTTTTTTGCGAGGAAAGCTGTTCTTTGCAGCAGATTTTAATTTGTGCCTCTGCAAAGTTTTTGACCTGGCCAATGGTCTGGTCTGATTAGCAGGGGAAGGGTTTTTATAAACATTTACTTTTTTTCCCCCTGATTTCGGTGCCGAAGTGATAGGTTTTGTGGTAGGAAGAGGTTCAGAAAATTGCGTGGACTTTGAAACTTTAGTAGTTACGTTTGCCGTAGCGTAGCTGATTCCCTGTACAGGGTACGGGAAGCTACTACCTGGCGAGCCTCGAGATACGATAAGTTCTGGTGAGTCTTCACCGTAGTTTCTTTTTCCTCAGTCTATTTAGGTCAAGAACGAGAGTAAACAGGGTATTTGCCCTTACAATTGATGCACTTTTCTGCAGCGGTACAGGAAGCACTTTCGTGCCCTTAGTAGGATTAGGTAGGATTCAAGAAGGTCAAGATGAGGTGCTTAGTATTAAGCACTTTACCATCTCTCATAATCGTTATTTTTTGGACACCAAACTTGCTGGTCCTGCAAATTCTCCAAGGTCTCCTCTTCCGACACATTCACTAATTAAATTTAGGATACGACGCCATGAGAGCAATTAATATTTCTATGTGGTGAAGTTGTCATAGGATAAGGTCTTCATATTTATAACAAGTTGTGCATGTTTTGAATTACAGACTTCAATTAAGACGTCACCAGTACGTAGTTTCTTGAAATGCTGAACAGTTCCTACCATACTCTGAATTGCCTTTTGAATTAAAAATGGAGATATGGTTGCCAAAAGTATAGGAGTCTCTTTCTGTATGGACAAAACGGAAGTTTGTAATTTTGTGCATATTTCTGAGGTTTATAAATGTCCATTTTCAGCATGACGTTCAACATGGTCAGCCCATGTTTCACTATTCGATACAATAGATTTTTGTACAGCTTCGGGAGCCAAAGACTATTTAACTTGAGATGTAGCCATAGTGCCCGAAAAAGAAAACACAGATTAGCTTCCAGTTCGATCGGGGCCCCTGCCAGTTCTCGTCTTACCATTCTTTCCTAACGTGGAAATTAATAACCTACGGAGAATTCTTCAAAGCTGGACAATGTGAACTACTCCATTACGTGTCCAGGCAGAGCCACAGGTCCAAGACCGAAGACAAGGAGGATTTCTCGAAATGGGGAGGTCACATCATCCAGCCATCCGCAACCAAGGTTCTCACCTCTAGGAACATTTTAAAGAGGACGTTCCGAAACTGGTACAGACGGTTTAAATTTTACTATGTCTTGATCTAAAATCATTTTTGGAGTCTGTTCAGAAAATTGAAATGCATGTGTAAATTTGTGCTGTACGCGATATAGGGTAAACCAATTATTTTATTCTAGCATCTTGGAATGTCGACTGTGTGGTTGGGTGAGTGGGTGGGAGGGAGAGATCCTGTTCTGCTTTTTATTAATCTTAGGAAAAACGTATTACTCGAGAAGATTATTCAACGATAAACGTTTCTTATATAGCAGTTACACGAGATTTAGTAAATGACAAATTATTTCCAGCAAAACACCTCTAAACACATACACTATGCTCCACTCAAAATGCAACATCAAGAAAGAGTGTCCAGAAAGTGATGAAACTCGTCAAGGAGAGAGAGACAGAAACGAACAATAAGTGATCTTTATTTCCAAATGATATGTATAATACAGAGCGAAAACAGAATCGGCTCAGTAGGTTGTAGAACCACCGTTAACGGCTATACTCTAAGTAACACGTCTAGCTATATAGTCAAGGAGAGTACGGATGGCATCCTGAGGAAAGACTATACATTCCCTATCACCATTTACCACAGTTCTTCTGAACGCTGCACTTACAAGGTCTGTAAATGGATTCCAACCACATCGCAAATGTGTTCAATTGGGGAAGGTCAAGAAAGAACGCGGCCCAGGAAAGCATCTTTACATCTTGCAGAGAACATCGACTGATGCAATCAGCGTAAGATGGAGATAAGATAAAGAGTAAAATACCCTGCTGATAAAGGGCATTGGGTACCACTGAGAGTAGGGAGTGTCACATGTCACAGCACATCATCCCTGTATCATTGGGCCGTCATTGTTACCAAATTACGAACTAGAGGCGATCTGGAATCGTAAACGCCACAAACTATGATGTCGCGCGGTGGGGCGTTCCACAATTGCTGTCGGATTGAACCTTCCTCCACGTCGACGTCACACTCGTATGCGGTGATCATGATTGGAGAAACAGAAGGGCGACTTATCCGAGAAATAGACCCTGTGTCATTCTGTCGTCCTCATCGCTCGAGCCCAGCTCTATTGCAAACTTTGGTTTCTATTCTGTGAAGTCAATGGCATTCTTCTATATGGATGCCGTGATTGCCAGCCACTAGCAACTAAACGAAGAGAAAAGGTTTTGGTCGATATAGGAACATTCAGGGGATCTTCAAATTGCTGCAGAAGAACATGTTTCCGGGTCCACCACCGCTTGTTGGTGGATGCGTCGATCCATGCATGATGACGTTACATGAAACTTTCTTATTCCAACCATCTTCGCCTCAGCCAGTGCACTGTGGATGCGTTCAGGTACGTGTCAGCCGAGATTTTCCGTATTCCTGGTTGAATGTAGAGGTTATCGGTGAAAGAGCCATATGGTTATGAGGCGCCAAACAAAGTTTAACTGTGGTCCAGACGTGAAAAAATTGGAAAAAACCAATTGGTTGACAAAGAAGATCACTGGGTAACCCGTAGATTCATCACCCGTGTTTACCAAAGACAGTAAGCCCCATAGGAAGGAAAAGATCACTAGGGGGTCTCGGGGTCATGATGTCCATTCCTACTTAAAGAAGGCAAGTCTCCGAGGTCCCTTGATATAATTCCTAGGGGCAGGATGCCCGGCTATATCCTCAGACGCCGGGTACCCATTTTAGTAGTCTCTTACGGCATGCATTAGCTACAGTGGGACTACTCTGTCATACCCGGTCACCATACGGCTCTTCCATATAGTACCAACCTTCTCTTCTCATTCCGACCTCCATAAAATCGTTCGTCTGCTGGAACTTCCTCCGTTGACAACAGCCTGGTATTCTCCATTACGCGCGTCCTCTGAGCCAGGAATAAATTTTCTACGATGATTTTCCTAGCAAAAATAACGGCATAAAAACTGAACATTCTGCAAGTTCTTTCCCCTTTTATCTTCGTGAACGTGTGATTGAGATCTGCTCATTTCATATCATTCGCATAACTCGATGACGTGCATCTATTTTGAAATTTGTATAGTTTTCTGGAAAAACTCCTTGCTGTTGCATTTTCAATGTCGCGTAGTATAGTGTGTATTTAAATACCCGTTTTATAAGCCAATTTAAAGTCTTACCATTAATGGTAATAAATTATTCATTAGAATTTCCCTCCAAAGAAATTTGCAAATTGTGATAAGTTTTTTTTTTCCAAATTAAGTCAGTAAAACAATACTTTAGAGTATATTATATTTTGTTTTACAGGATACTTCAAGATTTAATCAGATGCGATTGATAAAATTTCTCGTTACATCGAAATGCTAAATGCATATAACCAAATTTCACTCATGCAAAGTAATATTACCTAGAATCAAACTGAAATGATGAGATTATTAATATCGCACTGAGTAGCAACACGAGTTCTGTTAGAAACAGATCTTGTCATTTTGAGCCTTTATTAAGAGACAAGGATGACACCAAAGATGGCCCCTCCTTGCTCAAACTTCTACACCTATGCGGGGACTTGGTACCTCAACATTTACGCCCATCAGCCCCGCTACACGGTGAGTCTTTAGAGGCATCATAGATTGAACCCACGACTCGACTAAACGACGGTAGCAAGTGTCCGCGATCATGACCACAACATAAAATTAATAACTTAGAATGACTACTGTGAAAATTGAACGCAAACACTAATGTATTCCAAGCATAACACAAAATGTGTATTGAAATAACTTTGCGTATTTTCGTGAATGTTATCGATTAATATTTAATAAATGCTGATTATTAGAATGGGGTTAAATTTTATCTACAGTCGCTGAGAAAACTGAGCAAGTGACATGATATATGTCGGAACAGCCAAGTAACTAAAATTTGCCGAACATTGGTACAAAATGTAATCTAGCCTGAAAAATGGAACAAGGTAAAAATTAGTTGACAAGGACAAATCTGGATATGAAGAGGAGAATGCAATGAAGGTGATATAATGCATGAAAATTTATATATATTGCATGAAATATAATGCATGAAAATTTATCAAGTTAAATCTTCACGATAAATACCTAGAACATGTGGTAGAGCTATCAAATGATTGTTGGGTTTAAATGTTCACTCAAGAGCCAATTTGGGTTATGCTACGCAAAACTATTTAACTTATTAGAATTGTTTTATTTTAAGAAAACGCATTAACAAAAAATAATATTGATAAAAAATTAACTGAAAGGGTTCAAAAGTAGTGTGAAAAGCAAATATATTTAGGAAAGCAAATAAGGGTTAAGGCTTTATCTCACCAAGTCAGACACATTTAAAACGTGAATTAAAAAAGGAGGCAATGATAAAAAAAAAACAGAAGAGCTAATTAAAATGGGATGAATAGTATACATATTACATGGACACTAGGGGGCACTCACTCCAAACAAAAGGTACTTACGCGTGCGTGAGTAAATGAGATGTTTTATAGCGCAAGAACCAATTAGTCTATGCTGTACCAAACATTCGCTAAAAATCCACAATTTTTATTTTAAAAGTACATTAAAAACAAGACATATACAAAAGACAATGAGTGATAAAAATGATAATATAGACCATATTTAGAATTTCATCTCTAAAGTCAATTTTATACAAATAAATTTTGGAGGAGTCATCCCTTTGCTTTCGAGTTAAGCTAGTATTTCCAATGAGAAGGCAAATTAATTCTATATCATCTTCCCGCCTTGGAGCGATAGGCTATGGTCCAATGATGGGCTTAAGCAAATTAAATTGGTTGTGGATATGAAGATTCCACGACACCTGCCATTCCGTTTTAATGCATTTCAAAATCAGATAATTGATGCCCTATATAGCGGATACGAGAGCTGTTGAGGATTCGTTGCTCAACGTACAGCTGATTTCAAACATTTGAATGAAGCGTAAATTGTTTGGAAATATCAAAAAAAAAAAAAAAAAAAAAAATGATACGTCAGAAAATAAATATGGAAGAGGCCGCAAGAGAATTTTGAATTAAGTTGCAAAAAACAATTTTATTTCGAATAAAAATTCTCATTAATCACGATTGGTCGAAAAATTCCTTCGAGTACATCATCAGCTTTTGGCAAGTCTCATTCTCATGAAACAGTTTGTGGGTTTCTCAAAAAGTTGGTTTCAACGGTAGGGAAGCTCGTAAACAGAGACAGGAAACTAAAATTTAAGAATATAAAAGATGAATTGGAGTGAAGAAATAGAGACTAATATTAAAAATATTTTTAACATAGTGCAGTCTCTGTCAAAAATATTAAACCAACATTCGTAAAGGGTGCGACATATACTGCCTTCTATTCAAATACAATTGCAACCGTGTAGCAAGGGAATGAATCGACTATTGTCTCGGATGTATAACAGTTGCAGAGAGTAGAAAATATTTATTGGTGGAATAATGGACAAAATATCAATATTAAATTAGAGAAAATTTGAAGGAGATTGTTAATCGATATTGAAATCCCACTTCGCATTTTACCAAAATAAAGATACAAAACACACGATAAGTGTCGGGAAAAAAAACTAATTATATACTACTGTTCACAATAGTTTAAATTAGTTCCCGACTTCAAAATAACGAATTTATGATCCCGTCTTGGAATGGAGTACGGAAACACCACAAAGAAAAATGAAATCAAAAATGGTCCCATGTAAAGTTTTACAAAGAACAGATTTAGCCACCCAAGGTACGTTTTTTTATATAATTACTCAAATATAATTAATGTTAAAGATGAAATATCGAGAAATGGTCAATAGTAAACTTTTCTGGTATTAAAATTAAAGCAAACAATAAGTTATTTCATTTAGCTAAAATATATTCAATTCAATAAATTCTAGTCTAGTTTTTATTAACGTCGCACTAGGAGCAACACGAGGGATTTTGGCGACGGACCTCGTAATTTTGAGCCACTGACAAATGACGAGGACGACACCCGAGTTGGAACTCCCTCTCCTACATCCTGCCAACGGGAGGACTTTGGGTCCCAGACAGATTTAACGTGCATCAGCCCCGGCTACACGGTGGGTCTTTGGCGATCAAGGCTCGAACCCGCGCCTGAACCATCTTAAGTCAGGCGATAGCTGACCCACAATCCACGAGAGTCACTGTGCAGAATACATTAGATGTTCAAGTAATCACAAGAACGAATTCTTCAAATTTGGTCGAGCACGACTGAACGAAAACCACCAGCCACAAATCCGAAACCATGACCATTAGGCTACCACGGCCACCTAAATGCAATAAAAATTGAAGCAAGCGATAAAAAAAAAATGGAAAATTGATCTTGTACGTCGAAAGTGATCCAACTCAAACAATAGTCCCTTGGGTGTCTAATATAAAAAAATCGCATTCAGAAGATTTTTCTGGTTAAAATATCTAATGTAATCAATTCTTCGTATTTTGGAAAAAGTGTTTGCAAAACGATTATACTACGAAGTATCACTTTTCAATTTTATATAATAATGTATTTGCGTGTACTCTCAAAATTTTAGGATGTACGATTTTTGCCCATTTCCCCTTTCATTTAATCTAAGTATAGGATTTCTTATTAAACTTTTTTCTTCTTATTTATCAACAATAATAAAAGTGCTATATCTTAGGAAGCTTTTCGAAGCAATTGGATTTAATATTTTTTTTACATTAAAAGTGCTTTTCGTTTCAAAAGTACTTGCATTTTTAATTTTGAGAAGAGAAGTTTCTTGCTTAGTATGATTACAAGATAAATATTTGAAGCTTTCATGTTACCGCATTATTGGAAATCAGTAAATTAATACGTAACATATAAGTCAAGTGAACCAAGCATGATTAAAATGATATAGTGAGGTCATTTTTAATTTTAGCTAAATTCACAGCAATGTCAGCGGCGATATAACGGAAAATAAATAACGCGAGACTCAAAACTAGGGTTTTCGAAAAACTACGATATCTTTAATCTCATTTTTGTCTTTTCTCAGTAAGAAAAACAGTATAATTAAAACATTCAAGAATCAATTAAACTAAATGCATTAAGTTTGTATTGCGAATTGAAAGTTAGAAACTATGATGATAATTTTAAATCAATTCTTTCTTCTAACTAATTTAATAATTTACTTGTATTAGTAAATCATTTTCAAGCTAAATTCAATTAGTGTACTTATTCCATTTGTAATATTCATTTTTTACCATTTTAAGAAAAACCTTTAAATTTCAATCTAAAGGTTTGTCTTTTGAATAAAAGATTTAAATTATGTAAAAACTTGGATATTAGATTATTCCAAGTCATTCTTGTGTAGTATTGGCTGGATCTTCTCGCATTATTTAACTTCAGAAAACAGCTTTGATATACTGCAGGGGCTACTGAAAATAATTTAGTGCAAGACTTCTAATAATTCGTCATATTTTTGTTGAGTTATTTTCATACAAGGATTTTACGTGCTGTTGTAGATTTTATTGTAAGCTATAAATGAATCTTATTGGTTAATTTTGCTATAGTTTCAGATTACTGTTACACATTCACAAGCGAGTCTATTAGATTTAAAACAAATTTGAGAAATTAAAAAAAAAAAGCAGGAAATTTTTTATGCATCATTGAAAAAAAGAATGAATTTAAGGATCGATTTTTTGATTCTATATTTTAGCAATATGGAAGAAAACGGGGATTTTTTAAAAAAGAAACTCATTCAAAAACTTGAGATGGGCTGTTAAAAATTAGTGTACTTCCGACAGTTTAGAATGATCTTTAATAAATTATCTTTCACTATAATTTACTTAAATAGATTAATTATCGATTAAAAGTTTTATTAAGAAATTTTAAAAAGAACTGGTTGCTATTCAATACATGCTAATATTAGATTTCAATAAGGAATATTTACTCAAAACTGAAAATTAAAGTTCAGTTACATTTCACAATCATTCATTTAATCATGCTATTGAATCCGTTTAGAAATAAATTTAAATTCGATTTCAAAAGTATACATCTTACTCGTTCTATAATTTTAAGAAACTCGAATTTGCAGATTTCTTTCCATTTTCTTTAGTAAAAATATAGTTCATAAGTTGGAAATTAATATTAAGCAGTTGTATCATCCACAAAATAAAACCCGCTTTGTATGGCTTACATAATATGAATGAAATTTCCATATCTTTAGGTGTGTACTCTGTATACATTATGAAAAAAAATACCAAAAAAAAAAATTTTGTTGTTGTTCTAGCCATTTAATCCACTTGAATCTTTCTTAAATGATTTAAAATCAAAGTTTTATTCATTTCACATACTCTATAATTTTAGGAATCGAAATTCCACACTTGCGTTTTTTTTCTTTGGCAAAACAAAAGTAATTAAAATAATAGAAAATAGTTTTTTAGTCAAAAATGACTACTAAGAGTTTTATTATGCAAAAAAGTGTTCTTTCATGGGTTACATAAGAATGAAGTGTCCATAACTACGTTCGAATGCATACTCATATCATGAAAAAATATTCAGCAAAAATAATTTCAAATCTACTTACGGGAGTTTCTGAGGACCAAGATTGTGCCATAATCAAAGCAACGAACAATACTTTCAGAAAATTAAAAATTAGTAAAATTGTAGTTTTCTAGATACCTTTTTATTGAAAAAGAACAAAGTTGTTAAGCCAATGCCAATGCAAAATACATCACGTTTTTTCTTATATTGTTCAATTAGCGTCCATTTGATTGGTTTGTCCGAACTTTTCTCTAGAATAAAATAAATTTAGACCTTTTAATATCTAACCATGATCAGTTGACAAAGACGAGATTTGAGGTGGTGCTATTGTTTATTACCATCACACTTAGAAAAAAAAAAGGTGTCGGTGATAGACCTCGCAATTCAGAATCCCAGGAAAGCGACGAGTTGGATATATGAGTTCCCCCCCCTTCTCCAAACTTCCATACCGTTACCTTGTGAAAACTTAGAGTTGCAGAAGATTTAACATGTATTGGTAAGCTACCCGAGAGACATCATTTTTTGATTGGTTTATTGGTATTAAAGTTGCACTTAGGAGCAACACGTGAGCTACTGGTGATTGACCACGAAAATTTGAATTATGGTCAAGTAACGAGGAGAACACCTGAGCAGAGAGACACTGAAAGAGTAAACAATATTTAAATTAAGACTGTATATTTATAAATGAAATAAATTTTAATAGAATTAAAAATTATTTTCGACATTTTACGTCTATCTTGCCACTTATTACAATTATGAGAAATATTATGATTTAGAAAGAAACCAAACATAAAAAAAGAACGAAGATGGAAACTGAGCAGCAAGAAATGATACGGAAGAATAAAACAAAATCTAAAAATAAAATGAGGGAACCTATTTATTTTTAAAGAACCATATTTTGATAGAGGTATCACTAAAAACTTCACTGAGGGTTTGTAATATGTAATAATCGGTAATCAAATCTTCTTTTGGATGTAGGAATTTAGCCTTTTCGATTTGCAATAAAAAGGTCAATCCCATTTGAATTGAAATTTTAAAATCCTGTAGAAAACCAATTATTGAATTCTAAAACTATTGAATCGTTTTTTATTTACTTTATAAGAGTAATTTTTCAATTAAATTACTGTAAAGTCCAATTCGTTTGTTGCTTTTTTATAGAAATTTGCTTGGAAAAGTCCTTTTAAAGGACGTAAAGCGTGATTATTCAAGTTAAAAAGGAATCTTAACAAATGCGTTGTAACAAATTATGTATGACCTTTCTTTATTTTATGTATTTTAATAAGATAATGAAATCCTTAAATAACGAAATATTGCCTCAAACATAAGAAATAGAGTAAATGTTCCCTTCAAAAATGTATAGTTAAAAGTTCACAAACTTTAAAACAATTCCATTTTGTGCAGAAACTTTTACGTATACTTTAGAGAAAATGTTATCTCTTTGTTCAAACTGATACATCAATTAATAAATGTATTATTTTGTTGGTCTTTGTCATACTTATATGAGGGAGGTGCAAAAGGTACCTCTGTTAGGAATGGGGAATAAGAACGGGTAACTCACTGAAGTATTTCAGAACACAAATTGCTAGGAGGCTGTCGAAAGAATGAAAATTGTGATTAATTCTTCTTCTCCTTCATGCAACTTAATTTCAAATTTTAATGCATTGTACAAGGTTTTGAAAATTCAATGTTAATGTATGTTTCATTATATCTGTTTCGATTCTATGAATTAATAATAATCGGTTAAAATTAATCGATTTATTGTGCTGCGATTTAAAGTGAAAAACAAAAATCATTAAAAAAATTTCTAAAACAACACAATCCCTTTATTAAGCTTTTATGTATTTAACAGCGTCTTTTGCAGCATAACACTATTTCTAAATACGCTGGGAGGTGGTCTTACTATCGTACTTTAAATTGAAACCTTCATTATCTTTCATTATTCTGCCTTTATAGAAATTCAGTCGGCAAATTTTCTAGCATAATTATAATTAGCACTAATTACCAGATTATACTACGAAACTGAGGGGTAAATAAATGACAATGAAGGTAAAATTTATACTTTTTTGAGTAATAAGATATTTTGGGTCATTTGTGGGTTATATTATAAAAATTTTCTAAAGTAACATAATCACATTATTAAGCGTATTTAACAGCGTGTTTTGCAGCATAACACTATTTCAAAATACACTGGGAGGTGGTCTTACTATCGTATTTTAAATTGAAACCTTCATTATCTTTCATTATTCTGTCTTTATAGAAATTCAGACGGCAAATTTTCCAGCATAATTATAATTAGCAATAATTATTAGATTAGTCTACGAAACTTATGGGAAAATAAATAAACGACAATGAAGGTAAAATTTATACTTTTTTGAGTAATAAGATATTTTGGATAATTATCAGGATTAAGGTCATTACACTAGTCTGGATTGAATTATATTTATGGAAAAGAAAGTTTTGTTAAGCCATCCTCTTTTCTTAACCTTGAATAACTGTTTAATATTTTAAACTACATGTAAAAAATGCAGTTACATTTCCTCTACATGGAATAATTCTTTAAGCATATGATAATATATTTTTAAGTCCATTTGTTTTATTTTGAAGCTTTAGAGAATATTAGAACAGTACTAGCTTTTTGACGATAAATGACATTGTTTAAAAACATTTAGTGTCATCACTATGAACATCCGTCTGTCAAACGGCTCAAAAACAAATATTTCACTGATTCATAAGCTTTCGGTTTTATGGGCAGCCATTGAGAAACCAAAGTTTTAAAATGTATTGTAGTATATTACTGAAAAATAGAATAGTGTATCATGTTTAGCCGTTGATCAGAAAATGGTTCTTATAAATACCTTAATGTTTAATAAACTGCATATTATATAATTTTTAATGGACTGTTGAATTAAAATAGGCGCATGTATGCATTTTAAGAGCAGAAATATTAAAATAAAACCATCTAAAAGGGGGAGGAGGGAATAAATTAGTTAAGATTTTCTTTTCTGTCTTAGACGAAACTCAATAACGAAATCTAGTTAACCTCTAGAAAACTTTTCAGATGCAAGGATGTCATTCGGAGTTCTTATAAATAATAATAAAAAAAAACTTTTTTTTTCAGGAAAAGTTCTTTACATGAAAATTTTATAAACAGCTATTTCTTTTGGTCGTCTTTTGAACAAGTAAAGAAAAAAGAATTTTTAGGGGTTGTTTTAAAAGTTTCTTAAAAATTCTTTCAAAACACACACACACACACACACACATATATATATATATATATATATATATATATATATATATATATATTGTACGTTTCTAAAGTTTCAGAGTAATATAGGGGAAAAAACTGTTATTGACATAAACTAGACTGATAACTCTTAACTTCATTAATAAAAATTTTATTAATTAAAAATGTAGTTAATTAATCAAAAGTTATTTTCAAAACACGTCTTTTTATTCTTAATCTCCAAATAGCGTAGAAAAAAAATTTGACGTTTAACATAAATTTTTTTGTTTTCTTTTCAAAAGAGTTGGAATATGTATAATATCTTAGAATTAGTGATATGAATAAACTGGTTCAGATTGAATAGTTATGTCTCCATAGCATGAACTCTTTTATTTATTATCCGGTTTTCACAATTCTTTTTGAACCTGAAAGCTAAATTTGTCCTCCATGAATGTACAATTCCCTTTTCGATTCAATCTCGATCCCTTTTCATGTAGTTAAGCCAAAGAGTGGTATCGCAAACAACCTTATCGTAGAAGAATTTCGGAGGAGGATGTCGACACCAAGCAGTTAATGGCAGTTTTCACTTCATCATCAGAGTGAAAATTATGTACCTTAAATGCTCTCATCCTTGAGAAAAGGTGAAAAGTACAAATTGCAAGATATGTTCGCATTTTTCAGCTTTCAAGAAACTGTATTATGACTCGCTGCTTTAACCTCACCTCCATGTGGATCGCCGTCTTCTTCAGTTCTTCATTCACCAATTAGACCTGGAAACAAAGATAACAAATGCGTTGCATATAACACGCATGTAACTTTCAGATATAACAAGAAATTTCAAAATCTGCAACAAATATACCAGTTATAGGCTTATTTAAATTACTTTGCAATCAAGCCTTGTTCCATGGATTTACACTCAATAAAACTCAGTTTTATAGATAACGAGCAATGCAACAAAATTCTATTAAATAACAAAATCTCCTTCGATAGGTTCATATGTATTTGTATTTATATGTATTTTAAAAATAGCATTAAATTCGGATTAATTATTTATAATTATAAAATTTTGAAAGAAGTACTTCAATTTGCTTAATAATTCTATATTTATTTGCTCTATCTATTGATCAACAAATTGCAAATGTATTTAAAAAAAACTAAAAGGAAATCAACTTCAATACAATATTTATAAAAAAAATTAATGTTCGGTATTTCGTTGATTCATAGATAAATTGCTGTTATATAAAATATAATCAAAACTAACATTCTTATAAATTGAATTGTGTGAATTATTATTCCAGTAAAGTACTCTTTAGATATGAAAGTTAAAATTATAATTTTCATCAAATATATAACAGTATACTTTATGACCTAAAGTTTTAAATTTAATATCTGTGCACTTAGTTTCATTGATATTCTGATGAATTTGAATTAAATGTCAATAGGAAGGACAAATGTAAATTAGGTTTATCATTTAAGCTAAAATAATGTTGAAAAATAACCCGTGTTTTTTTAAAGATTTATTTGTCTGATAATCATCCCCCATTATTATGACAGTTTGATTCTTAAAACATTAAATTGTTTGTTTAGAGGCAGAAAAAGATATGCTACTCTTTTTTTTTTAAAAAAAAAAAAAACTATTGATTTTACATGTACAAAAAATGCAAAAATATTGTATTATTTTTTAAATAAATATATAATATAAAATGTACTGCTTATGAACTTAAATATCACTCAATTTAAAATTTTAAAAAATGAAATAAAACCACACTTCAGTGGGGGTTTTTTACTTTGATGAATCAAAAGAACTATTTTCTAATAAAAAATAAAGATTAAAATTCAAGTTACATACGAGTATTCAAAATGTTACTCTATATTTATCTGTTATAAATAATAGTGTTTTGATAGTTATTTATACCTTAAAGAAAAACTATATCAAATAGATAAGAAAATGTAATGAAGAGCGACATTTTTTTTTTAAAAAAAGATATTTAAATAATGATGTTAATCTAAAATCTAAATCCAAGCATGCATAGTATAAAATATAGCCTTTTAATAGCTTACTACAGGGTCGTTATAATTAAATTGACCCTATTTAGAATCCTGTAACAACCAGTTCTGTTAGATATCGATGAAAATTGGAATATGCGTTATATGGACTATGGGCAAAAGAATTCTTCAATAAAAAAATAATTCAAATTTTGTCTACCAGATGGCCCTTTCAAAAATTCCTTTTGTAAATTGTAAAATATTTAAAGTTATTTGCTGTCAGAGCCCGAAAATCATTCTGCGTGCCTTTGTTATCCTTAATCATGCTCTTCCAGAAGAAAAATGGAGCTTTACTGGTAAAATCAGCAAGTATTATAACAATTCATTCAGAGATTTCAAAGGAATTTGAGTTAATCACTGTATTACAAAATGCTTTTTTCATAGTCTTCGAATTATAATATTATTTTCAAATCATTTTTAGTTATTAAATCAGTGAAGAAAGAACCGATGCAATATATAGTTTATGAGAATAGAAATGGGAATAAAAAATAAACTTAAATACATTTTTGTAGTACATTGCGTCCTTTAAGATATAAATTTTACAAATACTTGAAAAGACCTAATGGCCTTTCATGTGTTAATAACAAGAAAATTGTTTTTATGTCCTTAAAATCAATAGAAATTCTGAGACTTAATAACATGGCAGCATTGGGCCATGCTTTTGAACCAATGCAAATTTATAGCCTTACCAGTGGCTTGCTTGGAAGCTTAAACTGGAAGATGAAATTCTTCATCAGGCCGGCTGCACGGGTTTTTCCTGGTTCTTCCCATGTGTAACATGATTGTAAGTCGGCTACCCTTTAAGTCCTCCCAGGAAAGCACTTGGCGCACTTCCCATTCTTTATTAATTGTTATTCGTGACCTACTTCCAAATTTTGCGTTTAAGAGACAAAGTATTTGATTATCCCGTACATCGCTTGCGAATCCAAATTCAGTATTTCAATGAAGGAATATTACTTAGAATGATTTCTCAAGGAGTGCGTCAAGTCCCTAGTTGTGGATGCGTTGATCCACATCCCACACCATCAACGCCTGGAGGAATTTTCATTTCAACCCACTATATAAGACACTGACAGAAAGACCCACCATGGTGTGCGAGTGCAGAGGAATCAAGTGACTCACGATTCTGACTGCTAGGGGCTGTCCCGGATACAACTGGTTGAGAAAAAGAAAGTGGACAGCCCTCGGAGAAAGACGGTAGCCCACATCCAAGTGGTGTTCTCCGGGCAACGTCGTCCCTTTTCTTAGGTGACGGCGGCAAAGTGGCTACCATTGTAAGAAAAATTCAGCAAATGGTTTTTATGTAATTATCGACGTCGAAAAATCAGACCATCTCAAAAACTTTCTCAATATTCAACACAGCTTGACAAAATTAGTATGAATGTCAAGAACCGGCCATTTTTATTTCACATGCGCATTATGTTAATTCTTTGGAATTTCAACTACTGTCCTTAAATCTTCAGTATTTTAGCTATTTAAATGCAAAAGAGCAAAAATTATCATGGCTTCTGCCGACTTAAGTTTTTGTCCGATGTTTGGAAAAATTTTAAAATGTTTTTATATATTGTAAAACCCACAAACGAATCATTAAAATAGAGGTAAATAAATTTTAAGAGTTGCTGGAAAAATTTAATTCCGCAGAAACGTTCGTTATTTTTTGTTCTTTCGGATACACTTCACTTCGGATACACTTTGTCCTTTCGGATACGTATTCAAATAGATAAAATATTAAAGATTTGAGAGCAGCAGTACAAATCCATATAGGATTAACATTACCCTCTCGAAATCAAAATAGTCTGTAGATTCAAGTCTTAATAACACAAAGAATTCAAGTTTCGATCCAATCTGTAAATTTCGATAGTATGGATTAAATCATTTACACAGTTCATTAATTTCTAAAATAACTTTCCTATTTCAGAAAAATGTTTTTATGCACTTAGGTGAAGACTAGATTAAATAGATTGTGATCCAAAATTCATTCTATTCTGATTATTAGTTAAAGAGATATTGGAAGAAATTCGTTAAAGGGCAGGTAAAGATTTATGAAAAATAACAACTCAATTTGACTCGGAGTTGAAGAACAACTCAACTTGACGAGCAGAGCCTGAAGAACTCAACGCTAGGTTAGTTTAGTGAGGGAGAAAGCGAGGAACAGGAGAACAATGGCGGAAGCAACGAGCAATGTCTGATAATTCAGTTAGATGCGTAGTATAATTGTAAATGTTGTGTATAGTGCTGCATTAATGTTTAAATTAAAGTTTTTCAGCCAAAAAAAAAAAAGTCTGAACAGACTTATTCATTTCTTTTACATACATATTTATATTATATTCAATATACTTTGTATATTGTATACATTTATATTATACATACGCCGATATACTTTGAGCCGAAAACATTCATGTTTTATGCAACAAAAGCTTCTTTTGTCAAATCGGCATAATTGAAGAACGATTGATCGTCGAATGTACACTACGCTTGCGAATATCTTATCGAAAACGTGCTTGTAATCGTTACAACGAATGTTACATCTCATAAATTCATAAACAATTATTCCAATTCTCTTATTAACCTTATACATTTTTCATGCATTCTAAGAAGAGAAAAGAGAGGTATCGGAAATCGAAGAAATCGTCTTGCATACAAAAAAAAGTTTCTGCAAAGAAATTCATTTAATCTGCTTTTCCTTTACCAACTTTTATTTCTGTTTTATACAGAAGGAAGGTAATGAAAAAGATCGCTCCATATAATTATATATTCATTTTGTTTTGGTGCTCTGATACAAATTACTGGAAATTTCGCATTTTAAGACAATTTTCCCTACAAAAGTGTTTTATATCTGTCTTTTTTGCCTGACTCAATGCTATGATTGTTGTTTTTTCCACTTATTTACTTCAAGATTGGTTTCATGAATGTCGTTCTGGATGTAACACAAGGGTTATTGCAATTGGTGATGAACCACCTCGTAATTTTCAGTCATCACTTTCTCCTACCTTCCACACTACGCCATCTGGAGGACTTTGCACTTTTGGCTTTTGTGCCATTAAAAATGCTATCACTCTATCAAACGTCTAGATCAGTTACACCTTTGTTTGTCATAGCCACAGTGCCGCGGTAGCCTAGTAGTCAAGGTCGTGGACTAGCGGTCGGCGGTTTTCGTTCAGTCGCGGGTTCGATCCTTGGCCGCCAAAGACCCACCGTGTAGCCGGGGCTGATGCACGTTAAATCTGTTCGGGGCCCAAAGTCCTCCCATTGGCGGGGTGTGGATGTTAGGAGAGGGGGTGTCAGCTCAGGTGTCGTCCTCTTCACTTGACCGTGGTTCAAAATTACGAGGTCCGTCTCCAATAACCCTCGTGTTGCTTCTAGTGCGACGTTAATAAAAACTAAACTAAACTGATTGGCACAGCCACATCTGCCCTTTCTTCATTATATTTAACCATAAGTCACAATTAAAACTAACATAGAATGGGAAGATATCTATCTAGAGGTACATCATATTGAATCACAGAGGCGTTCTTTGAACCACAAATGTTGGATCTCATCGGACTTAAAAAAAATTTACAAAATAAGAATCAATAATATAGAAGAAATAAAGGCCTTGTAGGAGGCAAATCATCTTTTCTTCAATTTTTTCATGTCCAAGCCACAGTGACATCTTGTTTGGCGCAGCATAGCCACATCTGGCTCTTGCGCCAATAATATTTACACTCACTCACTCATTCACTCACATTCATCTAAATGTGGTTACTTTTACGACCAGTAATTGCACGATTATTTTTAAAATCTTCGAAAATATTGTTCACATTTCCTTTAGAGCAATTTATTTCTTATGCAATGATCTGTCGATTAAGTTCCTTCTTGTGTAGAGTCAGAATCATAATTAGTTTGTCTTTCTTGCAGCCAATTTCTAACTCCCCACTGTCCTTTACTTTTTGCGAACTATCCATTACTCACGTACTAACTTTACAGAGACGCCATCATACAAATTTTATCATAAATACTGAACAATCAGAAAATATTCCAAATATTCTTATATTTTGAATCACCTATGTAAGATTCTAAGTTTTTTTGAATAATTTCAAAAATTTCTTATTAAATCCCCATTCCTTTTTAGACACCTCGCCCATCCAATCCTCTATATTAACAAGACAACACTCATGATAGTCTCTCAGTCATGCTTATGGGATGCTATAGGTAGTTCTGTTAAGATTCCACCGATCCCTCAAATTTATGCACGATGTATAGACCAAAGTTCAATCTGCGTAGAATAATTTGAGTCAAGGTATTGTTAAGAGAAGCTGGACTCCTTGCCAGGGCGTGTGGCAGAATACAATAGAAATAATACTGGCTCAATATCCTGCTGAGAATTGTAATGATTTTGTATTTTAATCTAACGTTTTGTCATACCTTAACTCAGTTTTTAATCATTTCTTGTCGTTGGAGAGTACTAGCTTACTTTCAAATATCATTTTAATCTGATTATTCATTCTAGGTACAATTTTTAAGTATAATTAAAACTGTAGATTCTTATTAAAAATTCAGTTATTTTATCTCATTTGTGACGCTGTATATAACAACTAATCCTTGAATTTTTGAAAGATACATCTGTATTTGAAATAAAAAAAAAATAGCTCTGAAATATATAACTATATTTATCTCGATTGTAAAATTTATAACTATAATAAATAAATTATTATTCCTACATTAATCATGTAAATCGTGAAATTTATAACAAACCTGATACATAAGCCACAATTGTAAAAAGTTGAAATAAAATTTGTTTGATATAATAAGCATTCGTATCAAAATTAAAACTTAACTCGTAATATTTATGCAAAGGAAAATTGATTAAAAATTCACAGTTTATGCTTTCAATAGTATTACCACAAAAAAAACTGATTGATAAAATAAAATCAAAGTAATTTTCTATGTATATTTATCACTCTTTGCATAATCTTAAAGGTATAATATGTTCGATATGATCTGAACAAAATGAATTTTGCAGATATTTTAGAACTACATCTATTTGTAATTAAACTCTTGCATATAAGAGTGTATCTTTTTATATTAGTGTTAGTAAAACTGTATAAATAAAGTATAAACTGTCCATACTTTATATTATATGCAAAATATGTATTTTAAAATGTACCTAATTTTGATATTGCTAGAAAAGAGTAATTTAAAATATATTAAAATACTAAAATCAATACATGATATTAAAGGAAAAGTTGAAATTTGTACCTGATGAGTTACAAGAGAAAAACTGTATTTAAAAGAAGAGTTGTAAACCTGAAATGAAACAAGAGGGTGATTCCTTCAGTAACACTTTTTATGAACTATTCTTTAATTTAATCTATTAAAAAGCCCTTTCAGTTCTTCGACAACATTTTACAAAGTATTAAATAATATCTGAATATCCAACTCTTTTTTTTATAGGTTACATTAGTCAAAACTGTTAATCAACCATTCAAAATAATGACCTTTATAATGATTTTAATTCTAACTAAACAGAATCATGAATGAATATTCCTTTTCTCAATAGAAATTACCAATATATTCTCTTTTTTTATAATGAAGAATCTTTTTGAAACAAAGTATAACATACAGCTTTGTTCGTTTACTGTTTTCTTTCTATATTCTCGCTGTAAAAAGAATTTTGTTTCCTTCTGGTGGTTATTGCATACATCAGAATTTTGTAAGTTTTTCGAATAACCAGTGGAGTCTGTATGAGAATTTTATAAAGATTTTTCACAAGTTAGTGTTAATTATCTACTTATAGGTTTCAAACTGTTGTAAAATTCATGTAGATTTGTTGCAAAGAGCATTTTTTATTGAACCCTTTCGCCTACCACTTTTGAGGTACAATACGTCTTAATAACAAATGCCCAGTTAATATAGTTTTTAGTATAAGAGCATATGTAGTAGTCTTTTACTACCATAATCAATTTAAATAATTTGCAAACACTATTTACACATATGCAATCCTACTTGAATATAATATTATTCGAATAAATCAAAAAACTAAAAAAGTGCAGATTTATTTCTCACTAGGCGGTATTAATTTTCAATTTCATTAGAATTATTTTAATAAGCTCTTGAAAATCGAAAATCTTTAATTAATGAATTAAGTTAATGCATTTATAATAAAATAGATTGAAAATAAAATATCCTCAGAGGACCTTTTATTTATTTATTTTTTTCCTATTTTTTCAATATTTATTTGTTTTATTATACATGCTAAGTACTAGGATATTGATTAAAACTTGTTTCTTATTTGAATCATAATTCTTATTCAAGTTTAGATTAACATTGATTATATAGATATTAACTTATTTGCTTTTGAAATCCATTTTAATGAGAAAACACTGTTTGATCTTTAGGTAATTTAAGAACAACTAAAAAAAAACTGAATTGAACAACGACGAAACACAGTATACTTTAGAGCAAAATTAAATAGAATTTTCAGTAAATACATAAAAAAATTGGTTATTTATCGAAAGAGTATATACTGCAAAGAAATATTTCACTTGCAACAATAAATGAAGCAATTAACTTTTATATCGAAAATCTATATCGAATTCTATATCGAATTGAATTCTATATCGAAAATCGTTATAGAATTCAGACCATTTATGTAGATGAAAACGATAGTGAAACAGATATTGGAAAATCGAACTCATCACCTTGAATAAAATTTGAGCCTTTCCGAACAAATTAATTCAGTGAAATATTTGGCGAGTTCATTTCTCTTCATTAATATTCTTAAAAAATATAAACATATCGTCACCGTATAGTTATATATTATTTTTATTCAATTTCACTGCCATTTACCCTTTGACTTCTGCTCCTAAGGTAACTTGTACTGAACGAATCTTTTGCAAACTTATTGCTGTGATCAATGTTGCAATTGCCATCTCCAACTTCTCAATGGTGCAATCTATGGCTGTGTATACTCAGAACACTGTTTTATCAATATGTGTAATGATGATAATAATCTCTAACATCATACACCGCTGCTTTTTAATTAAGAAATTGAATCATTTGAAGAAAATTAAAGATATTCTCGGCAAACTTAAAAGAAGTAAAAATTCTGAAAGTGTCATTTGGGTTAAACTGCTCATCATTTTCAGTATATCGTCAAATATTTTCATGATTTCTTACAAAATATTAGTAAGTATGAAATATTCAGATGTTTCCTACTTTTTCTATAAAATTTCTTTTCGGGAACAATTATTAAATGATATAGCTTCTTCACTAGTTGATATTTTTTCATTCATTATTAGTTCAGTTCCAATGATGTCATTTGCATTTTTCTACATTGCCATTTGTATTGATACGAGATGCATAGTTAAAAATTTTATGAAATTCTTGTTAATTAATAAATCGTTCAACTATGAAAAACCTATGCATGCTTACTCTGCAATCAGATCTATGGTCAATGGTATTGATAACACCGTTAGCATTTTAGTATTCACAACACTAATTTACAATTCATGTGTAATGTGTTTATCATTGTATGCTGCACTTGAATTAGATTATTTTCCGGATTCAGACGAGCATCTTTCTACATATTACACATTCTTAACTGAAATTATGTTATTCCTAATAATGACTGTATCGACATCATTGATTTCAGAGGCTTCTTCTGAAATTGTTTACATAGCTTTAACTATGCCTGAAGACGAAAGGAGATGCAACTTTAGCCAACAAAGATTTATCACTTTGGCGGAAAGGGGAATAACACTTACTCTATGTAAAATTACTCCTATCAAAAGAAATTTCATTTTCAGTATAACTGGAATACTTTTTACTTGCATAATTATGTTTTACACTTTGAGTCCATCTAAAGCATATTAAAGTCTCATTTTCGTATATCATTTCCCATATCTAATTCAAAATGTTAACAAAGTTTTTTTATGTTTGGAAACTTTTACACCTGAATGCTAAAGACAATGCTGAAGAAATTTCTTAAATGATGTTTATCTTTAATATTTGTACTAAAAATGTATAAGAATATTTTGCTCTATTCAGAATTCATGTGCTCTTAATCACATTTGCGTATGCATTTCCTGGAGGAAAAAATAGATAATCTAAAAAAGGCAAAACTTCGTAACTAAATTCTATATTATTTTCAGAAACAGAGCGTAATCATTTAGCTCTGAAATACTGTCAAAAGGTAAACAAGTATTAAATCATATAAATTTAAAAATTAAATAGGGAATTTTCAAGGTATTGTAATAATAAATAATTTAAAATCGATTTTTCTCTGAAAATGATAAACAAATTTAAAAGTCTATTAAATTTAATTATACAACAGAAATATATAAAAGAATATATTGTAAGGTTTTATTTATTTTTAATAAATAATCTAGGTATCTGGATTAAATTTGTTTTGCATACTAATTTATGTATATAATGATGTAAATTATAGTTATTAATCTTGATATACTTGGTTTCAGGAAGTCATAGATTGAAGTAACCTGCAATATCGTAAAGTTTTAATTATTGTCCTGAGGCGTTGTAGTTTTAATTATTACTCAAATAATCAATATAGAAACTGAATTTTTATTTATTATTCTTAGGACTTAGTTACTATCTAGAGTTATGCATTTCTATCAAGGTTTCATTTTTTTAATAAGAAGCCGTCATTGCAAATCTCAGCAGATTTATCTTCATCTTATCCACACTAAGGATTACTTCAATCTACGGTTTCTTGACACCAAAAAAAAACACATGATTAGTTATAATTTATAATATAATGTATATGAAGATAAATTATTATGGAGAAAACTTTTTTTTTTCAAATAATTTTATTATTTCTTATTAATAATGAAGACTACGATACCCCTCGTATATGAATATTTTTGTTACTATTAAAAACTTGATTATCCCCCATACTTACATTCAAATCTATAATTTCCTCGTATAAGGATATTACTAGTTACCAGTTTCGCCTAGATGTATCAAACTATTTACAGTAGCAACTATGTTTCTTTCGCATTGCAATGAGAACGGCATCTAAAATTTTACTCGTATATACCCTTACCTTCACACTGTCATGGAGAGTTAAACCATGAATTCGTATTTCGGATTCCTCATATTTTCTTAAATATATGATAATGTTCTTACGTTTATTCACATATAAGTGTTTCGACAAAAAGCTTTTATGCATATTTACAAACACAATTGAAATTTTAAAAAAGTTAACGATTTTATTATTAATCGATTTCTCTCCTAATAATTTTTGCTATATAAATATGTGTTTGTGGGTCTCCCACTAATTTAAAAAGTTTTCTTAAATCTAATGTATCGTTTGCTGTCAAATTCGAAATGTCTTTCTAAAGATAACGTTAAAAGTGAATAAATATTGTTACATAAAATGTAATGAAATTTTACACCTTTATGTGAGAGAAGAAATTCGACTTTTACAAACAACAAATTTTCTTTATCAAAGTTTAACTTAGATAATGAAATTTAACTATTCTTCTTTTATTTTACAGAGAAACAGTTCTATCTAACGTGTAATAAAGCACTTTATAAACTCAATTGCGTATTTTATTGATACGCTTATATCCGCTTCGAAAGTTTCTGAAGAGTCAAAACATGTTGTCATGCAAAAATATTCTAATCATCCTCGCAAAAATGTATATTGCAAGCAAAAAGATGTATTTTAAAGCATTGAAGGTCGTATCTATTCCTCAAAGTTTTATTTTTGGTATATTGAGAGGAATCTTGATTTTTGCCGTTCTTATAGACTCCTTTTCACAAAATTCAAAGATTTTAATAAGTTTATGACAATTACAAATGCGAGATACTAAGATTGAAATAATTGTGATGGGGAATTATTCACTGTTTTCTCTTCTCTAACCTTGGAGACTTTTTATAATTTGAAAAGCGTTAAATTGTAACTCCTTACCACCAATTGAAACATGAATACATAAATTGGATGAAGGTAAGAATTGTTATGAATTGAATTAAAAAGATAGCAATATGTAAGCGAAATAGAGGTGAAAGGAATAGGGAACAAAGGTTACCGATAAACCGGTTGATGTCATTAAAGTAGAAATTTGAAAAAATTCCTGTAGTTGTTCGGCTAAATTCCTATAATGATTAGAGTCGATTAAAAGTGACATCTTGTTCGAATAAATGTTCTTAAGATACAAATTCACAGTAATTGAGAAATGCATAACTCGATACGAGTCAGTTGGTATGTTAGAAAATTTATTACTTAATTCTAAGCTAAGATTCAGAAGATTTGAAAGCGATTCAAGAGAGAGAAGAGGCTTGCATAATCTGTGAAAATAGTTAACAAATTGTTATTGTATATTTCTGATTTCTCTTCAATTGAACTTGTGACTTTATTGACTATTTAATAATATTTACCATGTCTTTTGAGATAAATAATGAGAAGGGATGCTAAAAAGAGTTTATTTAAGAGGAGTATACTTAATTTAAGAATAAATGATGCGCCATATAAAATTTTTCCATATGATGGGAATTATTGAACATCTGTATTTAAAAATAAACGTGTAACTTAATTCCTCTTTTTAATACGATACCTTTATATAACAATACTATTCTGTTTAACTTCATGTTATAGCATTTGATTGAAATACAACAAATAAAAATTTTATTATATTATTATTAATAATAAATAAGTAAGTACAAAGTAAATGTAATGTAAAAAATAAAGCAGGGCTATATACTTCATGTTCATTTTTAATTAAAGTACATATGCTGACAAAATTATGGTATTCATACTTTTGTATTTTGCTTTTATTCTGATAATATTTATAATTATCAGAAGAAAAGCAATTGTTAGCATGGACGATAGTGCCTTGTGATTGTAAATAGGAATAAAAACTTGTTTATTGCAACTAATTTTCAGCCTTAAAGAATAGTTGAAGGAGTGTTGAGACGCTTTGATAGAGAGCAAGTGAAAAGTTGAGTAAGAAGTTGAGCAAGTGAAAAGTTGAGTATCAGAATCTTACATTAGTTTTGAGTGTGTAGCATATTTCAATGTAAATTCAGCTTTTGTAAAATGTGAATTCTTTTCAATTAACAAATTCTATTCTTAGTTTTATGAGACTTACTCGTACAATCCTTGTTGTTTTACATTTTGTTACCTTCCAGCAAAAACTGTTTATGCATCTATGTTACATTGCACTATATAATACATAATTATGTTTCATATTGCATTGATATCCGGTATAAGACTTATTTTGCATGACTTGAATGCACCTTTTACCCATTGGTTTCAAATCTGCTTTCTAGATTATTTTATGATTACAACAAAAATGTACTACTAATTTCTGTTATAAGCATTGAGTCAATTTTGATTCCTTATGTCTTGAATAATAATTAAAGTCGAAGTATTTAATTTAGTGCCAGTTAATGACCAAAAGACAAAGATTTCTTCATGGTAGAAAAATGATTTTTAGTACAGCCTTATTACTCAATACAGACCTTACAACTGGTAACACTTTCTACCTTTTTGTGTTATATCCCTTTATATCTAAATGAACAGAAACATGGTATTGTTTTTACATTTTCCCTATGTATTTGACATGCATTTTTGCAAAAACGTTTCCATGGAAATTAACATGTGTGTGTGCGAGTGTGTAAAATATCCCTAATTTATTCAATAGAAATGCATTATTAAAGCTTTTTTTTTTATTTAGTATAATTCCTATATTTAAGCAAAAGAAATTTTTTTATTAAAACTTGAAAAATTATAAAAAGAAGCAGCTCAGTATAAAATTTTGCAACATACATCTATTTGAGTATTAAATGAAAATAATTGATTTTTACTCATATATTACATACAAATGTGTTTCAACACAATTTAAATTTTATATATTTTCAATTAATTTCATTCGACTAAGGTCATCCCTATCGACAACTTAAAATTTATTTATAAGTGGAAAAAATAATGTGTGGTGAAAGGTCTTATATATAACTGTGATCTCTTATCAGATGATACAATTTGAAATGCATTTTAATACCTTTTTCTAGGCTCAAAACATATTAATTTGAAAACCAAGTCCGAAAATTGCTTTGGAAACTGTACATATAAAACAAAACTATTATTAAAATTCTGTGGTATACAAAGTATTATTTCAGTATTAAATAGAGTTTCGACCGTAAAAAATCGATTTTTAACCAAAATATACATACTTCATTTCAAATAAGTCCCATTTAGGGAAGAAGTGTGTGTGTGTGTGTGCGCGCGTGCGCGCGAGTGCGTGCGTGTGCCTATATATATATATTGAATTACATTTTCAAATATTTATAAAATGCTCAAATTTCAAACGTTGATAATGAAGTGTTAAACTTTAACTCCCTTATTTAAAAAAGAGCAAAAATGACTTAGACAAACCGAAAAAAAATTTTCAAGACTGACTCTGTAAAAAGAAATAGAGACTTGATAGATACTTTTTGTTTTGTTTCTATTCATAATAACCCCTTCGGCTTCAATATACTTATTACAGTTGTTTAATAGTGATCCAATTCCTTTTTCAGTTCACTTTGCGTAATTTCCTCCTAAACAAGCATCGCAGTTCTTATATGGAAGCAACGTCATCAAAATATCACTATTTTAAGTTTTAAGAACAAATAGAAGTCTCGGGTGCTAAATCACCCGAATGTGGTGGATGATTCAAAGACACGAGTGTTGTTTATACCCAAAGTCTATGAAAAATGAGTGAGCCTGTTATTGTGCGCATTAACAGGCAACAAACTCTAACTGTTTTTACCCCTATGTTCCTCACGTTTGCGATAGATTCTGGTCATCAAACGTTTCACGACATTCAAATAATGCTCACAAGCAGTTATTTGTCCAGTTGTAACAAATTCCTTGTGGATAATGCCTTTTCTATAGAGTAATGTAATGAGTTTTGTTTTGGTTTTAGATGGAGCTTTTCATTTTCTTTTGGCTTGTAGTGAATCTTTTGATTTCCAATCAGCATTTCGTCTTTTTGTTATAGAACCGTATGTAAAACACTATGTTGCATCACTTGCAACCATTGATTTCAAGAAGGGATCATTTTCAGCAGTTGAAATCAATTCTCTGTAATGTGCATTTTTGATGGAATTTTGTGCAATGCGTATGGAATAAATTTAATACGGACTTTTCTTTTGCACAAATCTTTAAGCAGGATGGTTTGAACCGTTTCTTGGTTGATGTTCAAATATTCTTTTATCATTTTCAGTAGCGTGCTATGAGTGTTTGCTTCAAATCACGAACCTTTTTAATATAACGGTTATACTAGATGAACTTGACCTAGCTAATTTCTTCCATCCAAAAAACGTTTTTCCATAGGAAAACATTTGATACACTTAATTATTAATCGCCTTAAGCTTGTTTCATCATTTTGTATGTTTCCGATGAACTTTTATAAAGTTTTGAGTTACATTTAATTACAGATCTTTGTTCCATCTTAATAATTCAAAATAAAAATTTTATACTTCATAAGTAAGTGGCCATAAATTTTCAGTTAATTCAACAAACGGTCAACAATTTTGGCAATCCTGCAACAGATAATTGAGGTTCATCATGTGCGTGCAATATCACAGGTTTCGCAACAGTAGTCTGAGATCTAACGTCACTTTTAAAAATTATTTATCGCTCTGTATATATGTGTTGCAATATTAGTTCTTTTTCTTAATTACGTGAGCACTCACCCTCAAAATTATTTGATTTAAAAGAGAAAATTTATAGAATCTGCTTAAAAATTTCAGAAAAATAATGCTTGATATTTATATTCTATTTGCAAGAAAATAATAATTAAATTCCTATTTCTAATAATAATAATTAAATTCCTATTTCTAATAATACAGCCAAACTGATATTGAAACATAATACTTATTGTTAATTATATGCATAAATTATTAGAAAGTATCAAACAAAACATAAAGTATCAAAAACATTTTGATTATGTTATTTTCATGTCTAGTAAAATGAATGCAATCAAAACGAAGAATCATTGAAAAAGAACTCGGTTTTTGAATATAAAAAATATTATAGATCACTGGAAAATGGTCGTATTTAATAAGTTTTGTTATCAATTAATAACTGCTTAAATATTTTTTTAATTAATTTTTGTCTTAAATTTGACCATTTAGTGTCCTGTATTCTCTTAATGCGTTTCATTAAAATACATAACTTACTACTAAATCACATAGTACAACTTTCCGACACCCGTGTGGTGACCGGGCATGACAGAATAGTCTCACTGTAACTGTATCTCATGCATGTTATAAGAGGCGATTAAAATGAGTACCCAGTGTCTCGGAGTATAGCAGGGCACTCTGCCCCTGGGGATTATATCAGGGGACCTCAGGGACTTGCCTTCTTTAGGTAGGTATGGATATCATGTCCCCGAGGCGCCCTAATGATCTTTCTATCACATGGGGTTTACTCGCTTTAGTAAACAAGGTGGACGCGCCCCCTGGATACCCTAGCGATCCTTCTCTATTTTTGACCTTCCTTCTTTTCAACTAAAATTTTACTTTTTTCTATTTTTTCACACATCTAGATCACAGTTCTACACTTTACTAGCTTTGATCTCGCCCACTTACTTTATTTGGCGCCTCAAGGCTATATCTGGTTTTGCGATGTTACGAATACTATCACTCAATAACTCATTCAAATGTCTAGATCACAGTTACATGTTGTTTGGTGTATCATGGCCATATCTGGCTACCTGGCTTGTACCATAAAACTTCACCATCACCACCACCGAAACATCTTTCCAAGTATCAATATTCTAAAATACTATTGTGTAAAAGACTGAACAGAGAAAAAATACTTACGCACCTAATTAAACCCATCTTTAAATTTCCTAAATTACAAAATATATTTACTTGTTTGAAATATACTTACTACTCGAAATGTTTTGAAAAATGTTGCGTGATGTAGAGTTTCAAAACAGTTCCTGTTTTAAAGCCAGTGACGAATATAGAAAAATTAAATTTGTTTGATGCAAATAGATTCTTTTCTAAATTAGGTTAGCATACTTTAAGAGTATTCATATTCTTTTATAGAATTATAACTTCTTCAGGATCTCTAAAGCAAACATTTTTATTAGTTTCATATTCCACGAAACTGAAAGAAATTTTGAGATTAAGTGTGGCTGGAAATGAGAAACAAAATACATACATACATACATACATACATATATATATATATATATATATATACAATAATATTATATATTATATTATACTTTGTGGAATTTTCTTTAAATTTTCATAATAAGATAAAAGAATTTTTGAATGGCATACACCTCTTTCGAAAATATTAAGAAGGAATTTATAGATTGTTATACGTTTTAAACATTCGATTAAGTTTAGAGGAACTCTTAATAAAATTCATAACAGAAACTTTTTTTTCCGAGGAGAATTGAAAGAAATTTGAAATTTAGGTTATTCTTAAAAATTGGAATCATATAAAGAAAGACAGCATAATTATTCAAAACATTCTTTTAAGAAGTAAATTCAGTTAATTATTTGATATATATATTAACATGGCCATTCTGCGTTAGAAGTTTTGAGCTTTTGTTTAGAATGACACCATGTTTCATACATCTGAGTATGCGATGAGAATTAAGACGCTTATTTAAAGTATTTTATTTATTTTATAATTGTTTATGTTTTTAACGTAATTAAAGGTTTAAAATATTTGTAAACATTACGAATCTGAAGATAAAACTCGTAGAAGCTCTTTCATGTTCCGTAACTAAACTTTAAAAAAAAAAATTAACAAAAGGGAATGGTTAAGACTATATATATATCATTTTTTGGAATACACAAATCGTTCTTTTTCATTTGAGTTAACCATCCGGCTTAAAAATATATTAAGATTTATCGGGAACGAAGAATGCAACATGCAGTGAATGAAGCTATATTTTAATGCGAATGTGCTTCTTAGTTTTCTAAAAAAATTGAGATTGAAAGAGAATTTTAGAAATTTTCAGCTATTAAACAAGCGATTTTGATAATATTTTTGCTGATGTCCTTTATTTATATCTGAATCAAATTAATTCTTGCTATTTTTTTTTTACTAAAAAATATTCAAAATTTCCTTTATTACAGATTCTGATATCGAAAAAGCACGTAAACAATTTTTTTTTTGTAAAACACCACAATCCAATAATGAAAATTTAAAATGTATTATACACAATTTTTTCAATAAGTTTTGAATTATTTTCTTATTTTCGATTGGTATAAAACATACCCGTTGTACAGAAAAGATAATTTGATTCAGAATTATAAAAGGAGAGAATTTTCATCACGTCAGCGAATGTTTGATGCATGAAAACATTATGCTTCCCTAATTTTTAAAGTAGTTTTACATTTTGTATGGATATTAAACACGCAATTCTTTGTACATCTACTCAGAAACATAAAATTATAGATTTTTTTTGTCATCAGTTACTTTTTGAATCCGGGAAACATTCATAGTGTAGAAAAATGAACCATGTTTTCAAGAGAAACCATTAAGAAATACAATGTAGTTTAGTTAAAAATAAAAAAAGCAGATAGCAACAATCTTGAATGGGGAAACTTTTATTGTTCTTTGATTTAACTACGTGGAATAAAAATTATGTTTCTTTTATTCGCTACACTAAAACAGCGAAGTAACCGAGACAGCTAAAACAAGCTATACCCAGACCAAGAAAGCGTAATATCATTCTGTACAACATAACATCCATGTTCAAAAACACAATTCTATAGGAAAAAAATTTCATCAAAAAAATTTTGAGAGTAAAATTAAATTTTCTAAAAAAAATTATCAAAATTTGTAAATTTTTACGACTACGTACTTAATGCTACTTAAGAAGAATATACGAAAAAAAACTCAACTTAGTTTGATAAATATAATAGTATATTAAAAGATATAAATAGTATATTAAAAGAGTGTACTTTTGTTTAACTAATATATTCAAAACATGGTAAGTAGCGACTTGAAAGAAAAATTCTATTTCAAAGTCATTTTTGTTTTATTCCAAGTAAGTGGAATTATTACTGTACCTTATTCAAAAAAAATGGAATCTTAAAAAGGTTTTCCTGTACCTTACTAATGTAGTTTGTAACTGTTTTATCGGAGTTTCTCATTTGTACATACAAATTTACATTTCTCAATATTCTTCATCGACTCGTAAGGTAATTACAATAGTAGCAGTAATAACAGCCTGTCTGATGCGATTTCATTTAGGACTGACGTGGAATTCCTTACACTATAGTCCGCATTTCAGATTCTATAAATCCGAACGAAAAACACAGTTTTGAAAGACGTATTGGCTCTTGGATTTGTGTTAGTATTCTTATTTTTTTTCTAGCAGCGGGCTCTTATGTATATTCACCTCCTCAAGTTCTTCTAATGTATTTCCAGAATATTACTCAAAATATATATGTCGCAAAGCTGGCTATTTCAATGTATGTGATATATTTCTCAATATCTCTTTTGCTGCCAATAAATACTTTTACACTATATTATTCAACGGTGTGCCTTCAATTACGAAATGCTGTTCTAAATTTTTCGAAAACGATGAATGGAAAAATCGCTATAAATATTGAAGAATTAGAGAAATCTTACATGGATATTGAAAAATTAGTTAAATTTATTGATGACAAACTCTCAGTATTTATGTTTTATGTGACGGTGTACATTTCAAACAACATGTATATTTCAATATCTCTTATTTTGCACTCAAATGCAGCTATTTCTCGAGCCTTTGTTTCTCATATCATGAACTCGAGTATGTGTTTCATTGCCACAACCGCATGCGCTACACTTGTTTCTGAAGCTTCGGAGGAAGTTGGAACTAAAGCCAGAGAAATCTCACAAAAACACCGTCACGGATGTTCGTGTTTGAATAAAACGATTTACCTCACCTTATGGAAAATTATTCCAATACGGAGGAGTTTCATCATTGGCACATTGGGGACTATCTTCACTTATGCCAATCTTTTCAATGCTTTTGAATAGATCACTGAATAATTCAACTAAATGCTGTAATAGACCATTTATTTTAAATTATTGTAATTTTTTTTATTGCTTTGAGTCAAATATATTGAAATCAATAAAAAGGCATAGCCCTTAAAACAATTTTTTACGCCGGAGGTGTTAATATTTCTTTCAAAACCTAGATTCCAAACCTTAATGCTAATTATTAGATAAATGAAATAACTTAGGTTTATACTAAGATAAATTCATTTTCTCTGCTTGAAAATGAAACTGATACGCCATTATTTGAGAATTCCTCGGAAATCAATTTCAACAAAGTTTTTACTAAATCGACTAATCAATTATTCTGTTATAGGCCTTTTCTGAAAATTTTAAGAATCATGAATCTTAAAGTATTTTATAGCAAAAAGGGAATAGTACATTAAAAGAGTATTTAGAAAACACTTTACCACTCTCGAGAGGAAAATATTTTAAGCACTTTTTGAATATTAAGTTTCAATGCTAATTTGAATTCGATGATTTGCTTTAGCTTTTGAAGAAATTTAAACATATTGAATCTATACCAGTAAATAGATTAAAATATCACGCAATTAAAATCCAACAGAAATTAAGTGAAATGAAATTCCAATGAGTTGCAACTCTCCTTTAAAAAATAATAAACCTTTTAATTTATATGTTGTTCTTTAGTTGTTATCAATGCTTTCAATCATTCCGAAAATATCACTGATTTCTAAGTTAGCACAGGAGAAGGACTCTGTCAAATTTATTCCTCGGGACTTATTCATTGAAAAATAAAACTTGCTTGAACATCTCTAAGAGTAATTTTCGAATTTATGAATCATGAAATTTTGATGCATTTGTGAAATTATCTTCATTAAGGTTTTTCATAAAAGAATTTTCAGTTTTAATTAAACAAAAAATATTATTAGATTCAAAAAATAAAAATGTTCTGAAGAAGAAAAAAGAAATCTAGGCAATAGTAGAATAAATTATTTTGAATAGCATTCAACATCAAATGTAAGGTAGCATCGAAAGATACTAAGAGTCCTTAGGAAAAATAAATAATGTTTTAGAGAGCAGAAAGGATGTCATTTATAAATCAGGATCAATTAACATATATTTTAATTAGTTTGATAGTAAAAAATGAGTTTGAAAGTTTGTTTTTGATATTTCTCTCAACGGTTTTTTTTTTACATTTTTGCGTATGACAACATAGATATCAGCAAGTAAAAACTAAATTAGTTCAAGTTTGAAAGAATCTATTTTATAAAGTTTGTAAGAGCCTCAACTACTATTATGATTATAAAATTGATATGTTTTTAGATATAAAAGTATAAACTATGCAATGCAATAACTCTATTTTGATTTTTCGTTGTTTTTTAACACGTAGCAGAATAAAAAGTGTAGTAATATGAATTTCATCGTGAAAGTAGCAATTGTTTTAAGCCATTTGATGATATTTAATGAAAAATTTACAGAATAATAATAATTAGTCACTCAAGGGGCTATTGTTTTCCATATCCTATAAATGTCATATCTGACCACTTTTCAAAAAATTATCTTGTTTTAGCGTATGTTTTTGATGTCTGCTTTCACCAGTAACGAACTTAACTTTCAAAAATATGTCATAATAAATTTCTTCTGGATTTTTTATTGGATTGAATAAATTATACCTGCTTTCACCACTAATGAACTCAATTTCCGAAAACATGTAATAATTTCCCCCGATTTTTTTAGTGGATAGAAGTGAAACAAATATAAAAAATTAAATATTCTGTTTACGTATCGATTTATGTATTACCTTAAATCATATGTAAACTGGAATCAAGATATGAGTGAAAACAAAGAACATTATTTAGAATTTTAAACTGTAAGGCAGCCTTTTCTTTTTCCCTCAAGAATTTCAAACTACGCATTTTTAGTTTGGCTTGCTTCTTGGAATGTTTTGGGGTCAAATTATTTTAATATTTATTTACTATTATTAGCCCCCAAAGGACTATTGTTTTAGCTAGGTCACTTTTGGCATACCAGATCACTTTTCAATTTCTTATCGATTGCTTTAAATTTAATTATATTTAGATTAAATATATTCTACTCAATAATCTATCGTTTGCTTTAATTTTAATTACATTTAGCTTAAATATATTCAATTTAATAATTTATCGTTTCCATTAATATCGGAAACGTTAACTATTGTCCATAATATTTCATTGTTTACATCAATTTTTATATTTAATTGAGTGATTTAATAATAATAATTAAAAAAAAAGGATCACCGTGGGTAGCTAAATCTGTTCTTCGCAAAAGTTTGTATAGAACTTTTTAATATTTGGTTTAAGTTTTAATTTCAAGCATTATGAGGATAATCGATTTTTATTTAATATTTTCATTTTCATATCTACTCTAAAAAGAATTTTAAACTAAACACTGATTATTAAATGTGTTTTTCATAGTTTAAGTTTATATTTCTGCATTGAAAAATATTTTTTTTTATTTCAAATATCAAAGTTCTTCTAAAGTTTTCTCCTAATGTGTAGTAATATAAGTAGAAATTTACAGATCATCATACATTTGTGACACTAGTATAAGATTAAAGGAAATCATTTTAAAACCCGTAGCAGAAACTTTCTTGGAGAATTTTAAAAAAATAGAAACTTAGACATTTTTAAGAAATGTAATCAGATACAAGAATAATACACACATTGATTTTCAAAAAAAAATCATTTTAGGAGTGAATTTAACTAATTATTTTATCCATTAACTTAGTGAATGGCCATTTTTAGCTATTATTTTTGATCTATTGCAAAGAGTGGTACAAATATTGTACAGCTGTGATAAGTTATACAAATATCTGATTTACTTTATGATTGTACATGATATTAACGCAAAGTAAAAAATTTAAAAATTTGTAAATATTATGAATCTCTGAAGATAATGAATCTTCGTTGTACTTTCATGTTTTGTAATTAAATTTGACTAAAAACCTTTAACAATAAGGGGAAGCTAAAACTATATCCTTAAACTTATATATATATATAAACTTATATAAACCATTCTACTCATTTGATTTAAAATACATTTGAGTTAACCTTTCAAATAAAAGTAAAGGTCGTACACAATTTTAAAATATAGTTTTAGCTTAAAGATATAATAAGTTCTATTGAGGTACTAATAAGCAGCAACCAGTGTATAAAGCTACATTTAAACGTGATTGTGTTTCTAGGTTTTCTATAATTTTTTTTTATTTAATTTAAGTGAAAATTTTCGGAATTTTTCAGATATTAAATAAGCGATTTCGATAATACTATTTGTTGATGTTTCTTTTTTAAGTTTGAAAATCAAACTAATCGCATTCATTTCCTTTCACTAAAAATTATTCAGACTTTCCTTTGTTACGAAATCTGATATCGAAGTAACATGCCAACAATAGTTTTCCCCTTTTTTGTAAAACACCACAATCTAATGAAACAATTTAATTTATTGCCCATAATTTTAGCAAAGACTTTTAAAAAAATTACTCATTTTCTATTGATACAAAGCCCGCGTGATGTATGGAAATGATAATTTCATTCAAAATTATATAAGAATGGATTTTTCATCAGGAATGAATTTTTGATGCGTGAAACTATTGTGTTTCACTAATTTTTATGTACTTTTATATTTTGTATGGGTATTAAAAACGCAAGTCTTACACAAATAATATTTTTATTCAGAAATATAAAAATAAGGATTTTTTAATGATCTGTTACGTATGGATTTTAGGAAAAAGTTATTGTATTGAAAATTGAAATATATTTTCAAAAGAAATCACTGAGAATTCAATTCATTTTAATTGAAATGACTTTTCCAACAATGCTTAGTGGGAAAGCTTTTTATCGTTCTTTGATTTAACGATGTCGAATAAAAATAATATTTATTTATTCAATTCAATGTACTGAGATAGAGAAGTAACCAAGAAAGCCTAAGCTATACCTAGACCCAAGAGCATATTCGTTCTATATAACTTAACTTCCACATGCAAACAAACAATTCTACAAAAAGAATTTCATGAAAAAAAGTTTTGGATTCGTAAATTAGATTTTCTTACAAAAGTTGTTATCAAAATTTGAGAATATTCACAGCTACTCTCTTACTCATTCTGAGAAGAAATATAATGAAAAAAAAAACTCATTTTTTTTTGTTTGAAACTTTCTAAGTAGATACTTAAACAAAATTATTTTAAAAGAAAATATTTTTATTTCTCTCATGCCTTCAAAAAACATAAGTAACGACAAGAGACAAAAAATGTGTTACAGAGTCATTTTTGTTTTATTTCAAGTAAGTGGAATTATTACTGTACCTTATTCAAAAAAACGAAATCTTAAAAAGGTTTTCCTGTACCTTATTAATATAGTTTGTAACTTATTTATTGGTATTTCCCATTACTATATGCAGGTTTATGTTTTTCAACATTCTTCATCGGCTCGCAAGATAATTAGAATAATTGGAGTTATAATAGCTTCCCTGATGCGATTTCATTTAGGACTGGCGTGGAATACTTTACACAAAATAGTCCATATTTTACATTCAATGAATCCTAAAGAAAAACATAGTTTTGAAATGCGTATTTACGTTTGGATTTGTGTTTGTATTCTTAGTTTTGTTCTAACAGCTGCTTCTTTTGCATATTCACCACCTGAATTGTTTGCAATAAATTTCCAGAATATTACTCAGAATAGCTATCTCGGAAAACTAGTCATTTTAATGTATGTGATATATTTTGCCGCGTTTCTTCTGTTGCCTATTAATACTTTTACACTATATTATTCAACGGTTTGCCTTCAATTACGAAATGCTATTTTGAATTTATCGAAAACGATGGATGGGAAAATTGCGATAAATATTGAAGAATTAGAGAAATCTTACATTGATATTGAAAAAGTGGTGAAGTTTATTGATGACAAACTCTCATTATTTATGTTTTATGTGATGGTGTACATTGCAAACAATATGTATATTTCGGTATCTTTTATTTTTTACTCGAAATCAGCTATCTCTGGGCCCTTTTCTTTTCATATAATCAACTCGAGTATGTGTTTCATTGCCACAACCGCATGCGCTACACTTGTTTCTGAAGCTTCGGAGGAAGTTGGAACTAAGGCCAGAGAAATCTCACAAAAACACCGGCATGGATATTCGTGTTTGAATAAAGCGATTTACCTCACCTTGTGGAAAGTTGTGCCAATACGGAGGAGTTTCATTTTTGGCACATTAGGGACTATCTTCACTTATGCTAATCTTTTTAATGTTTTTGAATAGAGAACAGAATAATTACTTGAACTAAAATTGTATAAAAGAACAATTTCTTAAAATTTTCATTCATTTTAATTGTTGGAAGTGAATAATCTTGAAATAAAAAAGTTGAGTGTATTCCTATTTTTATCCCGATGCAGTTAAAATTTCTTTCTAAACCTATATTCAAAACTTTAATGCTAATTCTTGGACGAAGGATATCACTTAAGTTTATTTTAAGATGAAATAAATATTTTCTGCGTAGAAATGGGATTGAAACTCCAAAATATTGTATGCTTTGAAAGTTCTCCCAAAATCAGCATCAACATAGTTTTCACTAAATTTACTGATCAACAATTCTCCTTTAGGCATTTTGTGAAAATTCTGCCAACTTTTGATGTAAAATATTTTAATGTTCATGAATCTTAAAATATTTTACAACAAAAGTAGAATTGTAAAATAAAAAAGTACATTTAGTCAAAAATTACCGCATTATATGAGAATATAATATTTGTAAGAAAAGTGTATTAATTCAGTGAAATCTTGATTACTCGAATTTCAAGGGTAAAGCTAAAATTTACACATTAATGAGTTCTTAACTTAGCAAATATTTTGAGATACAAATCATGCAATGGCTACAGTTTTGACTTACATAATCACAGTCCTTTGTCCGAGTAATTTCAAAAATTATCCCACCTTTGTAGCGTAAAACACTGCTTAAATCATGTTAATAAGCATTCTTCTAAATAATGAAACTCAGGTCCTGTCATTTTCTATCTCAGCATAATATGTTGCTTGATCCGTATCCTAGCAATATTTTGACTTCATTCTTAATTATCGTCAAGAAAGCGCTTGCTGATAATCCGTATTGAATGGCTATGTCTTTTTTTTTTTTTTTCCTTTAATTTTTTCTTAGTTGATAACGTCACATTTTTCTCGTTAAGTTTTCAATGCCCATTTGGCACTCATGTTACAACGATGCTTGTTAGCCGACCAAGTAAGTATTGATTGGTAATAGACTTCTTTTAAACACAATGTGACTAAACATAAACAAACATAACGTATACTGATGTGTTACTTGGAAATTTTGATGAATCGAAGTGCACGTGTACAAAGTTTAATAGAACAAAACCATTAAACATTTCTGTGATTTAGAAGACAAGATTTAAGATTTTTTTTTTTTTTTTTTTTGCTTCTACTTTGGGGATTCACAGAGTGATATCTTTACATTAATAACCTAGACATGCTGAATCTGATTTTTTTAACTTCCTGTTACAGATTATATAAATACGTATTATTAGTACCTATAACAGAGAAATAATATATTGCTCGATTTACAAAGTCTAAATAATTTAATATATCACGTATCCATGGGTTCATAAGAAGGAAATGGATAAATTCTTCATGTTACTGAGGGTTAGGATTTAACGAGGTTCAAGTTATTCAGTGTCCACTGTAATATTTCAACACATATTTTACCAAATGTTTCTTACATTTAATACAATTTACACAATTACTTGCCCCTCCCATTCGTCCTTTTTTTCTGTTTTTCCTTACGGACCAAAGATTTAGCTTGAATTACAAAAAAAAATGTCAAATGACTCAACATGCATTACAGAACAAAGTTTGTTAGTATATTAAAAGTCTTTATTGGATCAAATTTGCGAATAAAAGTATGGATGTATTATTATTTTTTTATTTAAGAAAGTTTTTCATAATGAAAATATTTTAAAATATCAACAATATCATAATAAATAGATCTTTTATATTAAATTGAACAAATCAAGTAGAATTAATTTCAAACAAAAGTAAGAAAATAATTATTTAAGAGTAGTCGGAAGTTCCATACCGACAATGTTAAATTGAGTGCAAAAATATTTTAATATTTTGATAACACTTGGATAAAAAAAAAAGCATTACATTAGTTAGTTAATGCAATGCGATACAAGTAAATGAAGACAATACGATGTAAATGAAAATAGTTTACAGTTATATCTGTAGATTCCACAAGAGTTTTTGTTGAATATAATTATTTTTATATTCGAAATCCAATTAACATACCCACGAGTTACATTCGATTTTGACCTAGTTTATCTGAAAATTGCACCATAAATTAATGTCAATATTTTCATATTTTCAAGCACAGTGTACTACTGATATATTTTCGGATATATAGGGAAAAGTTTTGGTTCAGATTTTAATTAACATGGTTAATATTATAAAGTTTAAAAAAGGGCGAACTATGTAAATTTTCTAAAACTATCACTATACGTATATCCACGTCATTAAATATGTCCATTATCAGAAGAGCTCTATTTAAACTCAAAACATTTATATCTCTTATGCTTATTTTTGTGTGATTTTAGTGTAAAAATTATATCATGAGAAAATTATCAGAACTACTCAGAATTTATCATTTAGAATATTAATTTTAAAAAAAATCAATATATTAATTTTCATTTTTGAACTTGACTAAGAAATACAATTCCTCATAGTTTATAGTTATATTTCAATTGAACTTAATTATCCAATGATGGATAATATTTTTTTTCCACTATTTAATACATTTACATAATGTTTGTTTACTTTCGAAGAGATGTATATGAAAGCTTACTAAGTACCTTCCAGATTCAAACTATCCAACAGAATGACATACGTGAACAGGACTCCTAATAAACCAAAAATGAAATTTCGGCTTATGGGAACAGTCTTCCAAACAGTTAGTGAAATTCCTTTCTCCACTAAAAGTATCAGTTTTTGATGATGAGAGAATGCGTCCTCCTTCTTGATAGACATTCTCCAGGCATTTGCCCTAATTTTTGTAGAGGCTTCGGCGACTCTGGATGCCGTTGCTGTCATGACAATGAGTAAGACAAAAGAAATCAAAAATTGGATATAAATATAAAACCCCTGAACCAAAGGCGGTAACTTATTTGAGTGTAGAAATGACGAAACTGAAGTATACATGAAGGAGGAACTGTAAATAATGGCAGTGAAGACAAGAAAACACAGATTTTCGTCAATGTACTCGATTGTGGATTCGATCTTTAAATAACAACGTATAATACTCTCGTAATTATATTGCTTTTTTCTCAACAATTCGCTGGAGAATGTCTCTATAAGGATTCGTATTTGAATGCATACATCAATGTAGAAGACCATGAAACCAATGATTGGAAATGGACTGAAAATTGAAAGTGACAAATCAAAACACACACTTATTACTGTATTTATTATTCGTTCCTTAAAAGAGAAGTTAAATAAAATTTCCGATGCTTCGAAGGAATAACCAGTCAAAATCAATTTGTAAAATAATGTGGTCGTTTGAATCAATATACATATAATTGCTAATACTTTAAGCCATGTAACTGTTGCTTGTGAATTCAGTCCAAAACTCTTTAATTGTTTTCCAATGAACTCCAGTTTACGTAATTTTCTAAACAGAACTAAACGGTGTATTATTGTTGTTGCAGTCATTAGCGGAAATGCTACAATAATTCCATTTTTACATATCATAAGTGATGTCAAGCATGAGATTTGGAATATTATTATCATACAGTTTATTGTTATTAAAAGTTTTCTTTTCATTTTATTGCAGAAAGTGTCTTTCGAAGAATTAGATTTTGTTACATTTCCCCATAAACAATATAACATGAGAATAAACCGATAGAATAACTTCATTCTGAAAGTTGAATTTATCTCGAATTGACAATACTATGAAATTTGAATATAAAACTTTTTAATCTTGCACTTTGTTGTGTTGAGTTCTCTTCATATCGTCTATGAAAAAGACTTTGTAAAATGTTATGGAAAAATATAGAGACAACAAAATCTTTTTTAATTAGAACGAGTATCCAATCTTTTTAACATTAGGACGCCGTTTACTGAACTACTTAAAGAGTCTCTGCTACGTATAATCGTATTATGACATTTTAAAACATGAATATAACAAGATTCAGTAATAACAATTTGAGACTAGTTTATTATTCTTACATCGAGCACATTAATAAATAAACAATAGTTATTTCCTCTTTATAAGGGTTTACTGACTAGAAAAAAAATTTTCTTGAGGATATTATTATAATATGTATGGAATAGATATGTTTTAAAATCGTAATTGAAGAAAATGGCATTAAATATTAACTATTCTCTCCCATTTTATAGACATGATAAATTGCAAATTCCATATATTCATATATTTATTTCAAACCTTTAGATAATTTAAAATGGTTATTTTAATATTAATGAGTATTTATATTGGATTTTGAAATGAATATTAGATTTTCTTGAATGTAGTAATATATGTTGCTTAAGGTTTACTTTTTCAACCATAGATTAAAAGAAATACCTAGGACATTTTAAAGTAAATAGTTTATTTAATTCTTCGCTCAAACAATTATTCAACATTGTATCGATTATTGATCAATGTTAGAAATTATTTAAAGTATAAGAAAACAAATCTGTAATATCGTAAACGTGCGAGAAATAATATCTTTCATGTTATCAGAATTTTTCAAAAAAAAAAATCAGATGCGTTTATTCATTTCCTTTTAGACACTTACTATTGATCAAAATTCAAAATAGGCGATGACAGAATCGAGTCGTAAGTTCGAGTCTTCATACCACAGAACCACAAGTATTCAGGAATACTAAAATCTAATTCACTTTAAATATGAATGCAGTTTTGAATACTTTTCTGCAAGAGACATGTTAGACATGTCAGTTTAGATGTTTCTCTGCTCACCAGAATAAGGATGTAGTTAAAGATATCCAATATTAATAACCTTTATATAATGTTCAAAGCGGAAGACTTTAACACAAACAAAATAAATCATTTTCCTACCCAGTTGAATTACAAATTATATCTTAGAAGGATTTTACCTTTAAGTAATCAAATTTTAAGCACAAATAGCTTTTGATTATCGCGATGAATTTAAAATTCTTCGTCAAAGAATATTAGACAACAATCATGTTATTTGAAAGGTATGATAACGTTTCTTCAATTTCTAGAAAAACAGCATTCTATATTTTTTTTTATTTAAGTCGGAATGTCTTTATGTGAAAGAACGTAAACCTAACTCAGAACATGTTTTCAATTAGTTTAGTTTAGTTTTTTTATTAACGTCGCACTAGAAGCAACACGAGGGCTATTGGCGACGGACCTCGTAATTTTGAACCACGGTCAAGTGACGAGGACGACACCTGAGCTGGCACCCCCCTCTCCTAACATCCACACCATGCCAACGGGAGGACTTTGAGCCCCGAACAGATTTAACGTGCATCAGCCCCGGCTACACGGCGGGTCTTTGGTGGCCAAGGATCGAACCCGCGACTGAACGAAAACCGCCAGCCGCTATCCACGACCTTGACCACTAGGCTACCGCGGCCCCGAACATATTTTCAAACCGAAAAACATTCGACTTTTTAAATGTGGCACGTTTCAGTATATAAATCCGCGTATCTTAATCTATATTTTTATGTTACGTTATTAGTGTTCATTATAGTGTACACTTATAAGCAAAATGTTTTCTTTGAACATGAAAAATCGTTTTAGCATTACAAAGTAGAAGATCGAATATTGTACGTTTTAGAGTAGAAGAAACGGGAAAAAAGATACCGAGGTTTTTAACAATAAAGAATGTAATTCGCCTTAAAATATGACTTCTAAATTGTTGGTGAAAAAATTAGTATTATTATGAAAACGACAACTAAATTAAAGAGAAATGTTTTTACTATTCTGTTTCCTTTCATGAATCATTTTCATCTCATCTCTACCATATACTTCCTTAAATTTATTTATATAGCTTTTTCTTTCCGTTTTGAATTCATTATTAAGGAAAATTGTAAGTGCACAGATTAAAATTTGTTTGTTTCCATAAAAAGTTATTTCGCTATAAAATTGTAAATAAAACACAATACTAATTAACGGAGAGATATTTATATTATTATTTGCCGTTTACCAATTACATTTTGATCAATCTAAGTCCATCTTTTCATTATTCGTTCATTAGTTATCGTATATAAAACTTGTCCTATAATTTCTTAGTGAGCACCGCTAAAACATTGGTCAACACTGACATAAGTAATGACAGAGTTAAAAAGCAATAATTATTAACAGAAGATATTTATTCTCTTAAAGAAAGTTTCGCTTTATTTGTGTTAGAATATAGGATTTCGTATTAAATTTCTAAAATCACAGAACATACTGATTTCGTGTATTAATTGTAATTGAAATGGTAAAGTATAATATAAATATTCTATCAATTTCAAATTATTTATAATTGAACGTCAGATTTTTTTTTCATTTGATTATCTGCTATTTTAAATATTCAACAGAAAACCCATATTAATTACCCTCTCCTAAAGATTAATATTACTCGTGTACACTAATCACTAATTCTATTTGTCTTCAATTTTGCATACGTTTCAAATATTAAGAGAGAAATTTAAAGAATATACTATACCGTATAACATATTTACTAAGATATCGCATTGCATATTCTTCCATATATACAAATAGATATAAAATTTCTTGCTATAAACTGATGAATAATTATTAAAAATTAACTAAATATTTTTAAAAGAAATTACACAATCCTTTGACTTGAAATGATGTGCCATTAACTAAATCATTTATAAACACTATTCAAAAAACTACATTTTTAAAAAAGATTTGTTCTAGTAGTTTTTACTCAAATCCCTGCATAATGCTAAGCTAATGATAAGAAGACTTTTCAGAAGAAAATTGAAATATTTGAATTAAACAATAATGAGAACATTTTGTTAAAAAATGTAGAAAGATACACCAAATTCTTCTTTTTCTTGACGTATATTTTGTTCCATAAAATTTTTGGTTAGAAAAAGCAAATATAGTTTGTTTACATCAAAATATTCTTAATTTTTCGTTTTCGTTTTTCTTAAATCAAATGGAACTTTCATTTGGAAAAGAATTAAAGATATTAATTTAAGAAAATTTCTTCACTTAAATTTATGTCTCATTCAACACAAACATAAAAAGAATATCTTATAAAGTACTATTTCATTGAATTGAGCTTAGTAATAGCAATGAGATAAATTCAGTTTAAAATACCTTCAAATTTCGCACAATGTATCTTAGAGAGAAATTATTTTATTTTACAAATTCCCTTTCATTCAATTCAGTAAAGGAAAAAATGAGTTATGGGGGAAAAGAAAAAAAAAAGTGTGTTTTTTTTGCTATCGTAAAGTTTAAGGACACGGGATTCGCATTATATTATCTTCAGGATATACGTTCTATGTGTTGCTGCAAAATCTGGTAGCGTCATTTCAAAATTTCCTATTTGTGTTTGTTATGAATTACATGAAACGGTAAAGATTTTCTTAAAGTTCCACACATTCGTAACTTTTAATAGATTTGTTACTTTCTGAGATTTGTACTTTTCACAGTTTTCAACCATCTATATTATAAATAAATATAAAACAAATGACTGAAAATGCAAAAGAGAAAACGGTTGTTTATTCGATAAAAAGTTTTTGCTTTAATCATCTTTAAATATAATGATGACATTGAAATAAAAAGATTTAAGAAAAATAAGAAATTATTATTTAAGAAACATTTAAAATGGCCAAAAGCATAGTAAATATTTCTCTCACGTCGTATTTTCTTCCTTACTAACATAAACTTCAATTCAATACTTCCTTTGCAGCATACAATTCAGAAATAACAGGTCAATTGAAAAGTCCCCGGCCTGACACATAGTTGGCACTACTAGAATTAAATCCATATGTTTTTTAGTTAGCCCTAACCCTCAAAAGATGCGTGTATAAATTTGACAGCTGTCGGATCATTAGTTTGTGAATTATAGCATTTCGAGTGAAGCAACTTTTGTTATTGTGAAAAAAATGGATAAAAAGGAATTTCGCGTGTTGATAAAATATTGCTTTTTGAAGGGGAAAAATACAGTTGAAGCAAAAATTTGGCTTGATGCCGAGTTTCCGGACACTGCCCCAGGAAAATCAACCATCAAGGATTGGTATGCTAAGTTTAGACGTGGTGAAATGAGCACCGATGACGGTGAACGACCAAAAGAGGTTGTTACCGACGAAAACATTAAGAAAATCCACAAAATGATTTTGAATGACCGTAAATTGAATGAAATAGCAGACACTATAAAGATATCAACTGAATGTGTACATCATATCATTCACGAATATTTGGGTATGAGAAAGCTCTGTGCAAAGTGGGTGCCGCGCGAGCTCACTTTTGACCAAAAACAACGACGAGTTGATGATTCAGAGCAGTGTTTGAAGAGGATCAAGCGTAATAAACCGGCTCCATCATTTCAGAAACATGGCTCCATCAGAAACATGGCTCCATCATTTCACTCCGAAGTCCAATCGACAGTCATCCGAGTGGACTGCACACGATGAACCCGCTCCAAAGCGAGGGAAAACGCAACAGTCGGCTGGCAAGGTTATGGCGTCTGTATTTTGGGATGCGCATGGAATAATTTTCATTGACTATCTTGAAAAAGGAAGGACCATCAACAGCGACTATTACATAGCGTTATTGAACCGTTTGAAGGACGAAATTGCCGAATAACGGCCGCATTTGAAGAAAAAGAAAGTGCTGCTTCACCAAGACGATGCACCGTGTCACAAGTCAGTGAAAATGATGGCCATGAATTGGGCTTCGAATTGCTTCCTCATCCACAGTATTCTCCAGATCTGGCCCCCAGCGACTATTTCCTGTTCTCAGATCTCAAAAGAATGCTCGCTGGGAAGAAATTTTCGTCGAATGAAGAGGTGATCGCCGAAACTGAGGCCTATTTTGAAGCAAAGGACAAATTGTACTACAAAAATGATATCGAAAAGTTGGAGGGTCGCTATAATCAGTGTATCACCCTTGAAGGGAATTATGTTGAATAAAAAAAACAAATTTTGCCAAAAAAAATGTGTTTTATTATGGTAGGCCAGGGACTTTTTAATTGATCTGCTATTATCTTTATATGTATAAATAAGTATAAATAAATGTATTATACGGATCAGTAATAAAACTCGTTGTGAAAACAATATCATCATAAAATGTTTATTTTTCGTGCACAGAGATCTTGAACGATGTTATAAACTTTTTTAAATTCAGAACCATTGCTTTTATCGTTTACATAACTATTTTAATATTTCATTGTCTTATATTAAAAATATTGCTGTGTAACATTTTTAACTTTTGTGAGAAATCAAAGATACTCTCGAAGTTGTTAATTGATTTTTTTCGATATGAAAAGAACCGTTGAAAAACGAAATTTTTATTTAAAAGGCGTTGCATTTTATTTTGCACCAATACAAACATTATTGCACCGCACTCTATTAAAAGAAGCTGCAAGAAGAATATTCCATAGCTTATAAATTTAATTTTGAATTTTGCTATCTATTGTTTCATTACTATACGGATTTGTATGCTTTTATGACTTTAAGATTTCAATGACTCGACAGCTATAATTACATCGTTTGCAAAATATTTACCTCTTTTTTACGTTCGATAAATCAGAAAAAAGAAAGCGGTATCGAAAAATAGGCCTACGTTTCGCTTTCATTTTAAAGTATATCGACTATCTTTGTCATTTATTCAACAGCTTTGCGTGTTTCGTTTTTACAACTACTTACGATTCACTTGTTTCTGAAGCATCAGAAATGATCGATAAATATATAATCATCTCTTTCATAAACACTGGCATAAATATGTGTACATCAAGAAAGAAATTTATCGATTCGTTTAGAAATTTTGCCAACTCGAAGAAATTTCATTATTGGTCCTTTGGGAACTACTTTTACGTATACCTGCCTATTCAAATAATACACTCATGAAGAAAAAAAATTAGCGCACCAAGAAATAATTGCGGGATCGTAACGAAACTTGGCATGAAGGTACATGTCGGGGAGAAATGCAAATGATTAGAAATGCAGAGTTAAGTTACGGTGGAGGCTCTCCCCCACGTGTAAAGTGGAGTGAAGTCAGAGAGGTTTAAAACTGGGGATTTAAATAAAACGCGACGACAATGATAAAAGAGCGGACAGTCAATTAAAATGTGATGAATAATCTAAGGAACACGGCAGAAAGGACACTCGGCAGTGCCCCCCCCTAAACAAAAGATGTTTATGAGTAAATCTAGTATGTCCAATGCGAAGGCGAGTCAATGTGATGTACACATATTCTTCGCTTTGGAATAACAGGCCATTCACCAATGAAAGGCTTCAACGAGTGTAGCTTGTTATTTGATTAAAGATTCCATGATTCCTGCTATGTCTGATGAATAGACTTTAAAATGAGTTGTCTTATGTCATCTAGCGGGACTGAGAGCTGCAGAGGATTCGAAGCCAATCGTGCAGCCGAGTGCGCTTCTTTATTGTCTAAAATACCTACATAACTATGTATCCAACATAATTTAATAACATAACCCCCGCTAAACAGACTGCAAATAATGTCTGCAGTGTTAACCACAACAGGATGACTGCGATCGTCCAGATATACCAACATTCCCAGGACATCCAGGCTGTCAGTATAAACTACGAACTTAAATTAACTGGATTTCTCGACTGAGGGCACAGTAAATGACGACAGCTTCGGTAGTATATATACTGCAGGAAGCATCGAGCCGGTAACTGTGCCTGACGTCATTCGAAACGACGCTACAGTCAACGTATCCATTTTCCTTTTATCCATACGTGTAAAGTGGAGTGAAATCCACGCACTGAGTTCGATGGAAAGCAAATAATCTTTGGAAAACTATTGGAGATCTGGTGAATTTGTTGTATGAGGCAAAGAGGCTATGATAAATAAACCTTGACATATTCCAAGGAGAAAATTAGTAAAACTGCCGCAGTTGGACACTTAAGACTTGCAGGCTAAGTTCCTCGATGATATATTTCACCCTCTCGGAGAATGGACGGATGCAAGAATGTCGAGCGTCGTACAATCTCCGTAAAGACGTACTGATATGTATCGTCTGTAAAGAAGGAAACTGAGTGGATGACATGTGAAAAAAAGAATTGAGCGATAGTTTCTTACTCCGTAAAGTCAAAGGTAATTGGTTCCACTGCATATCGAGACTCTGTACTAGTGAAGTACGGAATACACTACAGCAGGTTCTTAGAGCATTGTGGTGGACAGGGTCAAGTTTCCATAAAGTAGTTTTTCAAGCGGATCCGTAAACGATAGATCTGTAGTCGATCCAAGACAGAATCACCAACTGGTATATTCAGAGCAAAGAAGTTCGATCCACTTCCCCTTGTGGTATTGGACAACACCTTCAAGATACTGACTGATTTCTCACACTTCATCCGAAAATTTAAAATGTGCGGAAGGAAAGCGAGTTTACGGTAGAAAATTATCCCGAGGTAGCGGACGTCAGGGACGACGGGAATAGATTTATCATGAATGCGAACGTCGGGATAGAAATGGAGACTCCATTTCTTGCAAAAATGCGCACAGCTACTCTTGCTAGAAGTGATACTATGCCCATTCACGTCACACCATGCAACCAGGTTATTGACTGCGGTCTGAAGGCGTCGTTCAAAGAGACGCATTGAAGATACTTCGCAGAAAATCTGCAGGTCGTTGACGTACAGTGATTCATGGACAGATGGCTGAAGTTCTGAAAGAATAGGAGAAATATGACAAATGAAAAGAGTGGTACTTAAAATGCTTCCCTAAGGAGCTCCTTGAAATTGACTATTAGTGGTAGATAAAACGTTACCAACACATACTTTAAAAGACTTAAAAGACAAAACATTTTGAATAAAAAGAGGTAAATTGCCTCTCAGACCATAACCGTAAAAAGTGCGAAATATCCCATAGGGCCAAGTGTGGTCATATGCATTTTCGATATCGAAGAAAATAGAAATCCATTGATCCCTCCGTACGAAAGCAGAACGAATCTGACTCACGAGCAGAAGGATGTTATCTAGAGTAGATCTTCCTTTACGGAAGCCACTCTGAAAGGGAGGAATAAGGATTTTTTCCCAATCGATAGACGAGACAGGCATTGACCGTACGTTCAAGGATCTTACAAAGGCAGATTGTAAGATCGATAGGTCTATAGTGGAGAGGATTCTTCAGATCCTTACCAAGCTTCAGGATAGGAATAACGATTGCTTCCTCCATATTTGGTTGAATAGGTAGAGGAGACTGACAAGTAAATCCTCGCTCAAGTAGCGAAGCATATCATAGTTATACCATCAGAGTCTGAACTGGTATTGTGAGCCAAAGACAAGGCTTTTTTCAATTCCCACTTGTCAAAGTTAAAGTTATAAGGAAGCGGTTGCCAAAACCTGAAGTTGATAGATGTCTGCTCTGCACGATTTTTAGTCGCTAAAAATGAAGTGATATACGAATCGGAGATTGGAACACTAGAAAACAGTGGCTAATGACACTGACCACTTCGACAGGTGAAGAATGTAGAGCATTTGCAGTTTCCAGTATCGGGATAGGAAAATTCTCAATACAGGGAGTTTGAAACTCTTACCTTTCAACACAACTGTGAACTTGTCGTCGACATTGTGATGGAAGAGACATACCTGATCCAAGATTCTCTCCGACTATGACGCCTTATTCTGCAAGCAAACGTCCTTGCAATTTTAAACGCTTGTGGGATGTCGTCGGAAAATATCTTACAATTTCTTTGATTCCCTGTAGGATCTTTGTCGATCCTTATTCTACCATGGTCTACTCATAATCCGCTTTGAATTGGTACTCTTGGGAATCGCTGCATCAGCAGCTTCTACGATATAGAGGCAGTAACATTCCAGACAGAGTCATTAACATCCCGATCTCGAACCATTGTGCTGGTTATGACAGCTAAGCGTGTGAATGCATTCCAATCATAGTGGTTGAAGCTGTAAGTTGGAGGACGTAACCGAATCCCATTACAATGAACCTGGGAGATTAGTAGAGGGAAATGATCATTGTTATGTAAATCATTAACGACCTCTAAATTCAGCGACGGTGAGCAAATAGCTAGATCAAGTGAATGAAATGCCCTAGTGGGAGCATGGAAATACGATTTCTAGTCGGTGTTCAGCAGACAGACTGTGATCAAAGATCAATTGCTCGATCTGCTGACCACGAGAATTAGTGCCATCATATCCCCACTGAGGGATGTGAACTTTAAAGACATCTAGTAGAAGGAAGAGAGCTAGTAATTGGTCGCTTAATTGGTTAAAATTCATCTGTGACACAACGTCGTTAAAAGGCAAGTAAATGCAGCAGACTGTGATTAATGTGCGAATATGGAATCGCAAAGCTACAACCTTCGTTCGTGCGTGCGTGAAAAGATTATTGGTGCAAGAGCCAGATGTGACTATGCTACGCCAAACAAGATTTAACTGTGGTCTAAACGAAAAAAATTGAAAAAAAGACAAAAATTGGTTGACAAGAAAGAGGGTCGAAAATAGAGAAGGATCACTATGGTAACCCGAGAGTTACTTACCCAAAGAAGGTAAGCGTAAAAGGGAATTATTGATGTACAGTTCAGAATGTGAGTGAGTGAATGTAAGGTTTATTGGCGCAAGAGCCAGATATGGCTATGCTGCGCCAAACAAGATTAAACTGTGGTCTAGACGTGAAGTTGAAAAAAAGATAAGTGGTTGACAAGAAGGAGGGTCGAAAATAGAGAAGGATCGCTAGGGTATCCCGGGAGTGCGTCACCCGTGTTTACCAAAGACAGTAAACACCATGGGAAAGAAAAAGATCACTAGGGTACCTCGGGTTCATGAAGCCCGTACTTACCTGAAGAAGGCAAGTCTCTGAGATCCCTTGATATAATCCCCAGGGGCAGGGTGCCCGGCTATACCCCCAGACGCTGGGTACCCATTTTAGTCGCCTTTTACGACATGCATGAGCTACAGTGAGACTATTCTGTCATCCCCGGTCACCACACGGGTCGTACAGTTCAGAAAGAAAAGGAGAATAAAACAAGATAAGTGATAGAAGATATAACACGAAAAATTATTTTTAAGAAAAATCACTTTGAAAAATATTTCTCTTATTTTTAACATACTCCGTTGACATACGAGTGTGTTTTTACGTTTTTTGTTATAAGAACACATATTGAATTTCCTTAGAAAGGTCTTATTATATAAATGTAAATATATTCTATTTTAACAGTTCATATTCCAGAGATTCTGAGAAAAAATTTTAAAGAACACTACAGATGTGCACGTAAGAGTGGAGGTAGAAATGATGTTGGAACATCTGCGCATACTGCATCAAGGCTCGAAATAGTCTTCTGAATACCTTATTATTTTGCTTCACCTGATTAAATATTTATTCAACGCGATCGATATGAGAAAAATATTCGAAAGAAAATGAAAGCTCTGTTTTTTAAATTAATTCACTTACCTCTACTTAGCAATTCATACAATGCATTTCTGCTTTTAAATTAAACTTTCACAAATTACGAATGTACATGTATTTTAAATGGTTTTGTTTCAGTGTTATTTAAAATTCGAGCTCACTCAGTAGTTTACATCAGCTTCTGACATTGAAATAACATTAAAGTTATTGAGTTTCTTTCATAATGTATCAACATTTAATGCTATTGATAAGCTAAAGGTTGTAAAATAATAGCAAAATTTTTAAAATTTATAATATGGTAATAAATAACGATGAATCATTGTTACATATTACTATGAATATAAAGAAGAAATGATAAGAAAATAATAGCATCGTTTACCGGATGCGAACTGTTTTTTTCCCTTCGTTTTAAACCATTAAAAAATATTATATTTTTGAACATCTTTACAGATATTTGATTGTTATTATGACTTTTTGAGGTTAATATTCTAATCTAAAGTTTAAAAATAAAAGAATTTTGTGTTGATTATAGGGAGTTTGTATATGCATATAGGGAGTTTGCATATGCATATAGGGAGTTTGCATACACACACATTATATATAGGTGTGTAACTTTCCAATTAAAATACGTTAGAAATGTTCCTAGAAAGTTCAGTTTAGTTTCTTTTGTTAATGTCGCACTAGAAGCAACACAAGAGATATTAACGACAAACCCCTTAATTTTGAACCACGGTCAAGTGACGAGGATGACACCTGAGCTGGCACCCCCCCCCCTCTCCTCATCACTCCACGCCAAATGGAGGGTCAAGTGAGAAAGAAAAGTTTGTTCAAGAGCCAAATATGGCTATGCTGCGCCAAACAAGATTTAACTGTGGTCTAGACGAGGGATGGAGGGAGTGTATAGTTTATCGGTGCAAGAGCCAGATATGGCTATGTTGAGCCAAACAAGATTAAACTGTGGTTAGACGTGAAGAAAAAAAAAGATAAAAAGTGATTGACAAGAAGGAGGGTCGAAAATAGAGAAGGATCTCTAGGGTATCCCGGGGCGAGTCACTCGTGCTTACCTAAACCCCATGGAAAAGCAAAGGATCACTACGGTGCCTCGGGGTCATGATGCCCATACTTACCTGAAAAAGGCAAGTCCCTGAGGTTCCCTGGTATAATTCCCAGGGGCAGGGTGCACATAAAAGGGAGGACTTTGGGCTCCGACAGATTTAACGCGTATCCTCCCCGCCAACACGGCGAGTCTTTGGCAGCCAAGGATCGAACCCGCGACTGAACGAACACCGCCGATCACGAATCTGAAACCATGACCACTAGGCTTCGGCGTCCACAATGTTCCTAGAAAATGTCGTGTTGAGTTAAACCGTGTGATATGATATCTAAAGCCAGTACATAACGCCCTCCCTTTAAGTTCCAAAAATTTATTCAAACAGTCATTTTTTTTAATTCTATGTAATCAAATAAAACTTTATTAAAAATACAAATGTATGTATAAAACAAAACTAAAAGGAACAAAAACTACGAGGGAGTATCAGAAAATACTTGTATTTGAAGACAAACGGCATCATAAAATTAAAATTTTGTCATCTTTGAGTCCTGCCATCTGTTAAACGGAACTGAAACAAATTTAACTTCGATTCATAAGTTAGTTTTGATTTGATAATCATTTGCTGCCAAATCAAAATTTGAATGCTACTGCGTTCCGTTGTCGATGTAACTTTGCATCAAGTTGTCACCGTCGATGATAAATGGATTCGTTGTTTTTCACAGGAAACCAAGCAACAATCAAAATCTACTCCAAAGTAGGCAAGGAAGTTCTCATCGACCGGAAAAATCATGACGAAGATTTTGAGGTACGAAAAGCGATCACGAATTCGAGTAACTGTGGTTCAGATAGGTATATAGTTTGTCATGATGCTTACTAAAAACGAACCATTTTCAATACAAAGAGTACCATCTCTGGAATATTTTATAGACTAATTGCAAAATCCTCGTGTTATTTTCAATTAATTTTCCTTAATTTAATAAATTTCTTCCTCTCCACGGCACGGTGCAACCGAAAGAGAACATTTTTTTTTTTCGGTTCAACGTCATAACTATTATTTTTAAAACATTTTTTTTCTGGATTCTGTAGCCACGTTAGCCCAATGGTCACAAACTCGCGGCCGGCGGTTTTCGTCGAGTCGTGCATTCCAGTCTTGATGCCTAAGAGACCCTCTGTGCAGCCGGGGCTGGATCCCGTTAAATCTGTTAAGACTCAAAGTCCTCTCTTTGGCGTGGTGTGGAAGTTAGGAAGCTGCCAGCTCAGGTGTCGTCGTCATTGCTTAACCGAAGTTCAAATTTATGAGGTTCGTCACCAGTAGTCCTAGTGTTTCTTCTAGCAGGGAGTTAGTAAAATCAAGCCAAAATCTTCATCTCAATTTTTTGCAACCTCTATCCCTCTTAAAAAATCGAATTTTAATTTCTTTTGTTTATTCTTGCTTGCAAAGTCATTGCGGATTTTGTGGTACGGAGATAGATAATTTTGCAGCTTCCTTTTGAATTTTCGGCAACTTTCAGCAAAAGGATCTGCCTTCAAGAAAAATGATTCAAGATATTTAGATGAGATCAAACTTTCTAGTAATTTTTTAAATTTAAATTAATTTCACAATTTTCATCAGTGCTATTGTATTCAGAATCTATTTGTTTTATAAATTTGGATAACATTTTCATCAAATCTAGAATTCAAGTTTCTTCAACCAATAAATCTTGAACATCCTCAATAGTTATACGCATGAAGTTTTAATAAGCCTAATTATGATTTTCTTTTCTAACGATTCAAGTACGTTCTCTAGTTCAAATGAAAAGGCCTTTCTTACATTATGCATTTACGTTAAAATTTTTTAGTTGTTTCATCGACAAAAGTTTGATGTCGACGCAGTACTTAAGTGGAAATTGCTTCCAAGCTGCTGTTACATTAATTAGATCAATTAATGTAACAGAAGCTTACGCCTGAAATCTATTGTAATACTCTTATGTAAAATTTTATATATCTAAATAACTTGATACAATGGTGTTGAAGCAGCGAAGTAGGGTTAGGTGATAAGAACGCACTATTTCGACATTGGGATGAGTCAAATCTTGTGGGTGACATGGAGCATTATCTAATAGTAATAGCCCATTTAAACTCAAATTTTTCTGCTTTAAAAACTTTTCAACGTTTGGACTGAAACAATTTAAATCCGAAACCGTAAATAAAATTTCCTTTGCAATACACTGGTAAGTGTTTTTATTTATGTCTTTAGGTGCTCGGGGGCTTAAAGATCTATAAACTAACAAGAGTTTTGTTAAAGTCAATTAACAAAATTTTTGTTAGTGTATAGATATTGCACAAAAGTAGCTTTATACGATCTTTAGCAACCTTAAATAATATGTGATAGTGAAGTTTATTGGCGTAAGAGCCAGATGCGGCCATACTGAGCCAAACAAGATGTAACTGTTGTGTGGATGTGTAAAAAATAGGACAAAGAAAAAAAAATGTTGACAAGGAGGGTCAAAAATAAAGAATTTCTAGAGTAACCCGGGGGTGCGTCCCCTGTATTTACCAAACACAATAAGTCCCATGGGAAAGAAAAAGATCACTCGGGAACCTCGGGGTCATGATGCCCGCACTTACCTGAAGAAGGCAAGTCCCTGAGGTCCTCCGATATAAATCCCAGGGGAAGAACACCCGGTTATATCCGCAGATGCTGGGTACCCATTTTAGTCACCTCTTACGACATGCATGAGCTACTGTGGGATTATTCTATCATACCCTGTCACTACAAGGGTTAACTTTAAAATCTAATTAAGTTTTAACTTTTTCTGATATAAAGGTTCAACAAGGTACATTTTTCTCATTAAAGCCCAGTTTCGTCAGCATTGAAAACTTAATCTATGTATCCTTTCTCTTCTATAATGTTTTGAAAATTTCTATATCCGTCCCAACAGATTCATGGTCAGCTGAAGCAAAATTTCATTGGCTTTTTTTATGCTATGAATCGTAAAATTATTTTGAATTTTTGTAACAAACCTTTTCTTGCCAAAAAAAAATGAGTTGACGGAGGTTTATCCATGTTCTTGATTATATTTGTAAATTTTGTTTAATGGTGTTACCATTTATTGGAATTTGTTTTTTAACACCTATCATCGATCCAAACGCTGAATACCTTTTCCATTTTCCCAATTATTGGATTAGTTTAGTTTTTATTAACGTCGTACTAGAAGCAACACGAGAGCTATTGGCGATGGACCTCATAATTTTGAACCACGGTCAAGTGACGAGGGCAACACCTGAACTCACACCACCACCCCTCTCCTTGCTTCCACACCATGACAACGGGAGGACTTTGGGCTCTGACAGATTTAACGTGCATCAGCCCCGGCTACACGGCGGGTCTTTCGAGGCGAAGGATCGAACCCGCAACTGAACGAAAACCACTGGCCACGAACTCTAGGATACCGTGGCCTCAATTATTAGAGTCCATGGACGAGCTGCATATCTTACAGATATCGAAAACCCTACTGAACAGCTCTTATTTTCTTAATTGTCCGAAATGTTGCTTGTTTTAAATTATATATATGCAGTGGGAGATACTCTCTAATTTTAAAAGATGGTCTAAAATTTGTATCGTTACGTTTAAAGAAATAAAAAACAATTGAATGTTTAAGAGGAAATTTATCTTTATGAGACATGGTTTGAAACTTTATTTTCCGAAAATTAGTGTTAATAACCAAAATGTCATTCTTCAACACAGCGTGGCTCGACCGAAACCACCAAATAACCACTTGAAATAATTATCTCGAGCCCGAGGAAATAAAAAGAAACAAAAAAGGTCTTTCGGGAGTAGGCCTTCGACTGCTACTGTACTTTATAACGTATCGATACGATAGGACGATATCACTTCGCGCTTTATCCTTTTAGATAAGTTGTTTACACATTTTCATGTAAAATCACTGTCGCACACTTTCACATGTGACCTGAACGAACACAATTCAAGAATAAAGTTTTATTTATGGTTCACATTCCACCGTTTTCGTTTGCATTTCCCATTTCATTTTCCAGATTATGGCATTTTTTTGTAATACACTGATATGTCAAAGTAGTGTCAAATATATCAAAACAAGCGTCCCAGGATATGTCATGTTATAGCCACTTTAGTTCATTATTTTTTTCAAAATCATTTTAAAGTGATAGATTTTAAATGTGTTGGCAAAATTTGAAAAAATTAAAGACTTCGTAATTTTTTCTCGCAATTTATATGTATTTGAAAATCATTTTTATACTTGAACTCTTGAAATTACATTTTTTTTATCTTTGAATATTTAATTAATAGTTTTTATGCTGTTTGAAAAATCAGTTTGTATTAAATGCGCAATAAAACAGTTCAAAAGCAAATTTAATAATTCTAAAGCTGCATTTGATAACGGTAATTGGAGATATTTAGAACAAATATATATTTCATATTAACCTGATCCTAACTTTTACTAGTTTCTTCCAATTTTCTTTTTCTCCGTATTGTTCTCAAGAGTTGGTTTATTACACGTAACAGAGGTTTTTTTTTTATTTGCATCAATTAGTTTAGTTTATATTAACGTCGAACTAGCAACAACACGAGGGCTATTGGCGATTTATTTGTATCAAGCATAGAAAGTTTTGAAAGTGCGGATAATGAATTGGAGGAAAATGTTTAAGAAAATTTGCATGACCTATGGAACTAGATCTCGAGCTTGATTCGGTATCAAATATAACAGAAGCAAGAACATTGAAACATTTTTAGAATGTTTGAGAGAAATTAAATAGGTGAAGACAAAAGCAGTAATTAGAGAGCCCACACAAGTAAAAGCGAGAATCTTTTGACTATGGTATAAAGGCGTATATTTTTGTAATGTTCTATCCATTTGGGTGGTAGAAATAATTTAAGATTTAAAAGCAGGTTAACGATACCCAAAAGCAATGGGGCTACGATCTTTTGAAAAGGAAATATACAATTTTCGATTTCTTGCATCATTTTTTTCCTTCTGCGTAATAGTATTAAAAAGTTTCCCAAATAGTTGCTTACTCTCAAGAAGGTATTGGCTAGAGAAGAAATTTCTATTTAGTCTTATAGCACTGTAAGACATTATTGACGATGATGACACCCGAACTGGCACCTCCCCCTCCATACTTTCATAGTACACCAAGAGGCAGTTAGTGTGAGTGACTGAGGTTTTATGGCGCAAGAGCCAAGGTAGGCTATGCTGCGCACACCGAGAGGCAGATTTAACGTTAGAATCATCCCTGGCTACACGATGGATCCTAATTGACATAAGATTCGAAACCATGACTCTACGAAGACCACTAGCCTCGAGTCCGTGAACATGAGTACTAGGCTACCGCGGATCCCTCCCTCTTGAAACTTCTACACCATACTAACGAGAATTTTTAGATTGACTTTTATAGACGTCGTACTTGAAGCAACACGAGGGTCATTGGTGACAGATCTCTCAGCTTTGAACCTAGTGACGAGGACGACACCTCCCTCTCCTAGTTTTCACACCATTTCTACGGGAATACGTTGAGCCTCAACAGATTTAACGTACATCAGTCCCGCTTTACGGGGGTCACTTCACGCAAATCGGTCAAAAATCTATTTTTCAATTTTTTTTGAAAAAGAAACTTCAAATCTTTCTGCATCAATTGCAATTTAAATTTTTGTTCTAGCTAAATTAGAAGTATTTTAAATATTTTTTTAAAAAAGTTGTTTACATGTGTCAAGACCCAAACAGCTGATGGCCACGCCCCCTTTTAAACCAAAACATATTATACATGCTTCTTTCCAGCCTTATCAAATTATTTTAAATTCATGAAAACAATTTTCATCGATCAGCAACTTGTCGAGGAAAAGATTGAAGTGAATTGTAATAGCAGTTTGTTTACATTTCAACGTTTGTTATCGAATACATTGTGCTAACTATTTTAGACTCGCCTAATGTAGACAATCTGTTCTTTTCGAAAACTTTTTTCATTTATATTTTTCATTATGTCTCGGTTTAATGCTCAAACATTTAAGAAATAGAAGTTTGAGAGAGAGATGTTTTTTTTATTAAATAAAAGTTCTTTTGAAGTTATAAGCTTCATATAAACAAAATGTTTATAAATATGGTAAGTATGCTGGTATGGTAAGCATCAACGTTAAGTAAGTATGCTGGTGAGTATGAAGCTTTTTTTAAATTCTTCTGATAAATTTAAGAAAATAATTGACATTTCTGTTTTCTTATTGGTTAAAATTATGTATGTTATGCATAAAATTTAAAAAACATGGTATCCATATTAATCTTGGTCGTCAAATCCAAGGTTTGGCTACAGAACTATTTATATGTTGTGACAGTTGTGGTTTCGAACAACCAGTCCTGAATATTAGAGTCACTCAGTGTAACTAATAAAGGATATACTAATGTGCATGAAGTTAATACGAGACTTTCATATGCTATGAGATCAATTGGGAAAGGGTATGCCGCTGCGAAATGGTTTTGTGGAGTGATGAATTTACCTCCCATTACTAAGCGCTTTTATGAGTTATCCCACACATTAAATGATGCGATAGAGGAAGTCGCAAAAGCTTCTATGGCAATAGCTGCTAACAAAATATTTAAAAATGATGGAAGTCCAAATGTACCCGAGGCTATTGATGGCACCTGGCAAAAGGAGGGCTTGTTTCACTAAATGGTGTTGTGACAACAGTTAGTGTAGAAACTGGAAAGATTGTTGATGCCGAAGTATTTTCCAGATATACTCTTGAAGTAAAACGGATCAATATAACCCATTACAGCAAAATATTTTTAGACCCATGTCAAGTGAATTATATAAATTTGTGAAACTAACCTTAAAGATTATCCGAATATTACTCTTTCAGGAATAAAATTTATACTTTACATTTACACTAATTTAATATGTATTCAACTATAAAAATCTTTCATTCTTAAAAGTTTTCGTTATTAATTCCAAGTAGGGCAAGGCCCAAGATTAAACGTCAGTTGAAACTTGCATACAGCAACGTCCATCATTTTTCGATGAGAGGTTTTGAGAGAGCGATTGTGGCTTGTAACAGCGCAATGGCCATAGATGGTTGTTAGGTGCCAAATAATGTATAACTGAACAGATAACGAAAAATTAGGCTAAAGTGAGTGAGTGACAGTGAGGTTTTATGGCTCAAGAGCCATGGTAGGCTATGCTGCTCCCAAACATTTGTTAAAAAGAATTAAAATTTAAAATTCTTAAACAGAAATTCACAGAAAGTAAAAATACAGGCTAAAAGTTAAATTGGGTGTAAAAGGCCAATATGTCTTAAAAAAGAAAATAAATTATGGTGGGGGTTTCTCCCACCAAGTCGGACAGTTTTGAAACTGATGAATGAAAAAAAGTCCCGCGATGATGATCAAACACCGGACAGTCAATCAAAATATGATGAATAGAGTAACGGACATGGCAGGAAGGACAATCGGGAGCATCTTCTCCAAACAAAAGATGTTTGAGTAAATAGAGTATGTCCAATGCGAAGGAGAGTCAATCTGACATCTGCACTTCGCATTGAAAAAAACAGGCCATTCTCCAATGATCGGCTTCACTGAGTAATTTATTATTAGTCTGGAGACTCCACGATTCCTGCCATGTCTGATGAATGAGCATTAAAATATGACGTCGAATGTCCTCAAGCGAGACTGCGAGCTGCAGAGGATTCGTTGCCGAACGTGCAGCCGAGTCCGCTTGTTCATTGCCTAAAATACCTACATGACTAGGTATCCAGCAGAATTTTATAAAATAACCCCCGCTAAAATTAGGCGAAAGCGTCCAAAATAGAGACATAATTCAAGAGTAGTGAAAGAGCGACACCCGTGTCTACCAGAGACAGTAAACCTCACAGGAAAGGTGTGAGTGTGTGAATGTATGTAATGTTTATTGGCGCAGACACAGATGTGGCTATGCTGCACTAAAACAAAATTTAACTGTGATCTGGATACGAAATAATTAGAAAAAAGACAATTTGGTTGACAAGGAAAGTCGAAAATAGAGAAGGATCGCTGAACCAAGGGGCGCATCATCCGTGTTTACCAAAGATAGTTGACCTCATAGGGAAAAAAGATCACTAGGTTGCCTAGGGGTCATTATGCCCGAACTTGCCCGATTTAATCACCAGGGGCAGGGAGCCCGGCTATACCCCCAGATGCCGGGTACCCATTTGAGTCGCCTCTTACGGCATGCATTAGCTACAGTGGGACTATTCAGTCATACATGGTCACCACACGGGTCCCCCATGAGAAAGGAAAGATTACCGAGCTTCCTCGGAATCCTAACGACCGTACTTGAAGGCAAGCCCCTGAAAGACTAGTTTCTCAAACAGAACTTTGATCACATAAGAGATCGTTTAACTGATTTATGTTGCAGCTCTTTTTAAACTAAACACAAACCGGAAGCTTAGAATAAACAAAAAATACAATCAATTAATGTCGCAAATTTTTTATTAAAACAAATATAAAATAAAAAAATTCTAATCTCAAACATAAAAGAGAGAAATCCTACATTAAAAACAACTTTTCAAGCATTAAAATGCCTCGTACTGAAATTGAAAACGTTTTTATCTGTGCAAACTGACAAGTCCAAGCAATTTTTTTTTTTATTTAGGCTTCAAAATGCTATTCCTCCATCGGCTTCACTGCAAATAAGTTGAGTGTTGAAACTCTATAATAAGGTTTTCCATTATGCCTACCGACTGTTTTTACATAAGTCTGAAAAGCATCATCTTTGAATTCCTCAACTTTTTCAGGTGGCAATCTGAAGAAGTCTTTGAATAATTTATACAAGGAATCTAGAAACATAAATTGATGCATAAGTAGTTTGGAGAAAGAAACTTTTATACACTGGACGTAAATTTTATAAGTCTTATAATTGAACTGGACATTATTTTATATAATTTAACTCAACGAGTTTCATACAAATCATGTTATCTTCAATATTTCTGGTGAAATTATAGCATATTTAGCCTTTAAAACACGCATATATATTCTTGGCTTCTACCTTTTTTGATGAGAGAGACTCGTTTTATGGCGGTACAGCCATCCTCGTTTGGTTAGTGAGAGATTGACACGGTGTAATGCGGGAGCTTTGTTTAGTTTTTATTAACGTAGCACTAGAAACACGGGGGCTATTGGCAACGGACCTCGTAATTTTTAACCACGGTCAAGTGACGAGGACGACACCCGAGCTGGCACCCCCTCTCCTAACATCCACACCATGCCTTGAGGACTTTGGGCCCCGAACAGATTTAACGTGCATCAGCCCCGGCTACACGGTGGGTCTTAGGCAGCCAAGGATCGAACCAGCGACTGAATGAAAACCACCTGCCGCTAGTCCGCGACCTTGACCACTAGGCTACCACCGTCTTAATGCGGGAGCTAGTGAATGTGGGCTTATGGAGCAAGAGCTAAATCTGGCTGTGCCGAGACAAACATTTGTTGAAAATTCCGCAAGTTTTAACCAAATAAAACTTAGAAGTCTGAAAAAAGTTGGTTAGCAAGAATCGAAAATAGACGTGAATCGTTAGAGTATTCCCTGGATGCATCATACAAGTTTTCCAGAGGCATTACTCCCCATGGAAGTAATAACTAGAATACCTAGGAGATGGGATAACCATAATTATTAAAAAGATAGCAAAGCGGTACGCTCAAGGATTTAAGTATTTATAGGATGAAATTGTAGGATTCTTACAGAAGATTAAGTGTACTTGAGCTACTGTGAGACAATGCAGAGGTTTGAACTAGGATCAGATGTCTATGATAATATATTGCATGTTTCATCTTTCTCAGTTTTCCAAATTGTACATAATTTTCTTCAAACGAAAGAGTGCGAATAAAGTTTAAAGTGCAGCCACAATCACTGTTCCATAGATTTTTGGTGGGACCTAGCATTAAACTTTTATACAAAATAACAATTATCGGAAATATAGATATGTAATCTAGATACAAGATAAAGGATAGCGATAGTGAAGTTTATTGGCGCAAGAGCCAGGTGTGGCTATTCTGCGATAAACAAGATTTAACTGTGGTCTAGACGAGAAGAAATTGAAGAAAGACAAATTATTTGACAAGGAGAGTCAAAAATAGAGAAGGATCGCTAGGGTAACCCAGGGGTGCGTCATCCTTGTTTACCAAAGACAATAAACCCCATAGGAAAGAAAAAGATCTCTAGGGTGCTTCGGGGTCAATGATGCCCGCACTTACCTATAGAAGGCAGTTTAGTTTTCATTAATGTCGCACTAGAAGCAACACGTGGACTATTGCCGACGCCCCTCATAATTTTGAACGACGGTCAAATGACGAGAGCGACACCCGAGCTCGCACCCCTTCTCCTAGGTTCCACACCATGCCAACAGGAGGACTTTGGGGACCCCACAGATTTAACGTGCATCAGAGTCGGCTACACGGCGGGACTTTCGAGGTCAAGGATCGAACCCACGAAAGAGCCACCCATAGAAAGCAAGTCTCAAGGTCCCCTGAAATAATCCGCTGGGTACCCATTTGAGTCGCCTCTTACGACATGCATGAGCTGCGTTAGGATTCGTTCAACATATAATTAAAGATTCGTTAAATGTATAATCTTTCGGATTCGCTCAATGTACATCCTAAATCTTTATGTTAATCTTGAGTGGCAACTATGTATAAAAATGTAGATGTCTGTCATGTTTTAGGAATGGAATAAAAAGAATTTGTCCGAAGAAGATTGCTTGTTTTTTACGTTCGTACTTTATTCGTGTTTATAAATAGTTCAGTCTAATATTTTACTTTTACTTAGATCTTTACTTAATACGACAGTTTCAATAAGCTGCAGTGGAACTATTCTGTAGTACCCGGTCAATTATTTCATGAAGAGACGGAGATAACAATTAACGTTATATGAATGCATAAAAAGGTTCTCAAAAGTACCTTTTAATATTTTTATGTATATATATAGTTATATAATAACAGTAAAAATTACTCTGATTAGAAGTGCAAAGCCATGAGGATTATCCGGAACGGACGTCATACTTTTAAGACTGGCTCAAGTGACGAAGACTATACTTCCTATATCATTTTCCTACTTAAAAACCACTAATTGAAGACTTAAGTATTCCTCAAATGACATCTAATCCATTTACGTCATCTCATGAGTAAATTTCTGTTTACGTTAAAAATTTCCATTTTCACGAAAGTAAGGAAACTTGCCGATTAAGTTAAAACCGAGATCTTAAAAGAACAATTTTGGTAACTTATCTTCACAATGACAAAAAAAATCGCTTGCAATTAATATGCTGTTTAGAAAAATGCAAAGGTCAACCTTTCTACCAAATTGCATTTTTGAAAGAAAAAAAAAATTAAGTCTTGAAAATAAAATTCAAATGCTGTTTTTAAAATAGTTTAAAATTTAGTCCCGCTTTTTGTCAGTTTCATACACCTTTAACTTTTAGTTTAATTAAATAAATTTCATTAATATACACGCTTAAAATTTATCGCTGAAGTCAATTTAAAATTTAACACTTCCAGAAATGTCATTTAGATTTTTATTGATTGCAAATACGATAAAAACCCAAATACTTGGAAGGGAGTCATCCAAACATTTTGAAACAAATCTCGGAAAACCTTTTCTATAATTTTTATAACCCCCAATTTTGAAGCATTTTAACCCAAGTCATTTACAGTGGCTCAAACAATTGAGGATACACCTTATTTTCACTTGATAAATCCAACTTTTAATGAAAATAACACATTAACTAGAATAGAAGACGTATTTTTACTTTTACACGTAATAAAAGGGTTAATTTAC
>BMAW01112868.1:90523-123915 GCA_019974015.1 Nephila pilipes
TTACTGTTAATTAAACCTTTTGTTATGTCTAAGAATAAAAATTCGTTTGCACTTCTGGTTAAGGTGTTATTTTGATTGAAAGTTGGATTTATCAAGTAAAAGTAAGGTGTATCCTCAATTGTTTGTGCCACTGTACTTATATTTGCAAATAGTTTAAAATTAAATATTTAAGCGATAGAGGTTTAAAGTGCAAGAGCCGAATTCGACTATGCCACTCCAAACAAAGTTTAGCTATGATCCAGATATTAGAAAAAGATTGTTGGTTTGCAATTAACGTTGCATTTGGAAGCAACACTAGGACTATAGCCGAGGGACCTCGTAATTTTGAGCCTCGGCCAAGTGCCAAGGATGACTCGATTGTATATTAATGTCGCCCTTGGAAGCTACAGAAGGGTTATTGGTGACGAGGTCGACACTCAAGCAAGAGAAAATGAGAAAAGGGCGAAAACTGTTCCAACAAAGAGGGTCACTAGAGATTCATTCTTTCTTCGAACTCCACGGCTATGCGTCAGCTGTTCTTACCAAAGACAGCAAGCCGTATGGGGAAGAGATCACCAAATTGCGTCGGAGTCAGGATCCCGCTATTTACCAAAAGGAAGCAAGAAGCTGAGGGTATAGTCAGCTGAAACTTAAATACCTATAGTAGCATATTTAATAGTTTTGAATATTGGGAGTTATTTTATACATTTCCCCCTAAGCCGTTAGGAATATTATATAATAATCTTAAATCATTAAATGCTGAATGCGAATGAAATAAATCTCCCATATCAAAACTGGATATTTACTACTGATAAAAATTTAAGCTAATTCTATTTCTTAAATGTTTTATTTTTAAAAATTTTGAATTCTAAAAAGCAGCCGGGAAAAAATGAATTAAGCATCGCTTTGAAAATGAGCTACACCCAACTTTTTAAACTTGTATACTAACCTCTACAGTGCTCATCTGAAGTACATGGAAGTATCCTCGTTTCTTCTGCGGATCGAACATTACAAAATCCAACCCTTTCCAGCATTTTCTGATAATATTGTTTTCCATGTTCCACTGGATACAAATTGCCATCGGGGGAACCCTTCAAAAAAAAAAAAATTCTGTAGCATAAGATGTTTATTTTGGCATATACATAATAATTCAAATACATTTAAGTAATACATTATTGCAAAATTCATGAGTTCTAATTAATAACCCTTCGAATATGAGTAACAGAGGTAAACTTCAGTTCAATTTTAGTTCAGTTTTTATTAACGTCGCACTAGAAGCAACACTAGGGCTATTGGTGACGGACCTCGTAATTTTGAACCACGATCAAGCGACGAGGACGGCACCCGAGCTGGTACCCCCTCTCCTAACTTCCACACCACACAACGGGAGGACTTTGAGCTCCGATAGATTTAACGTTCAACAGCCTCGACTACACAGCGGGTCTTTAGTGGCCAAAGATCGAACCTGCAACTGAACGAAAACCGCCGGCCACGAATCCGAAGCCATGACCACTAGGCTACCGTAGCCTAAACTTCAGTTCAAAAATAATGGGTAAAAAAATCAGAGCAAACTTTGTAGCGTATCCGTAGAATGTCTAAGGCGGTCGGGTTGGGTGAGTAAGTGAATTATATACATGGGGAAGTTTAATGGCACACCTTGGTTGGCGCAAGGCAGATACACAAGACAGATACACCTTGGTTGGCGCAGCATAGCCGAAACTGATCTAGACTCTTGAAAAAATGATCAAAGATTAAAAAAAAATATATTGACAACGTAGGGTGAAATAGCGAATCATCGCTAGTGTAACCCGTGGATGAGTCACCCGTGTTTACCAAAAACATCGAGTCCCAAGGGGAAGGAAATCGATCACTATGGCGTCTCGAGTTATGCCAGAGCTCGCCTGAAGACGGCAAGCCCCTGAGGACTGGAGTGGAATCTCTTCCCAAAGGAGAGCAAATTTGAAAAATAGCTCTTGACGCCACTTTTATAATTACACAGTAGTTGTAGCTGGTTTCTAATCAGTTTTTATCCTGTGCATTTAGTGTCCATCTTATGTAAAGTTTTTTTAAAAGCATGTACTAAACATTTACTGGTTTATATGCTGCCATGATGCATCTATTGATGTCTAACTAGTCCCTTCCATTTTCTTGTTTGTTAACACTATCTGGCGAGTGATTAAATGTGTATCAGCCCTATTAGAGGCATCAGGACTTGAACCCACGACTCTGAAACAACGTCATCCACGAGCAACCATGACCACTAAGCACTGCACACTATGAAATATTAAAAAAATCAATTAAAATGTGTTGTACGGTGAATGGAACATGACAGGAAAGATACTCGGGAGCACTCACAAAACAGAAGTTCCTGTGTAAGACTAGTATGTTTAAAGCAAGTGCAAGTGAAAGTGAAAATTAAAGGCCCAAGAGTCAAATTTGGATATTGCTGCTGCAAATAATGTGAACATGATTTAGTCATCAGAAAACGGGGTTGAATGTATAAATTAGCCGAAAACATTGACGAAAATAAAGGATCGTAAAGCCCCCCCCCCCCATGTTTATCAAATATAATAAATCCTATGAGGAAAAAAAATATCTAGAGTATCCCTGGATCACGATGCCCCTACTTACCAAAAGAAACTAAGTACCTGGTAGGCATGTTTATTGCGAAGGAGAGTCCGTTTAACATCCGCTCTTCACATTGAAAGATGAGGCCATGTTCCAACTATGTTTCTAATGCAGTCTGTGGTTCCAAAGATTTCACGTTGTGTGCCACGCCGTTTTAAAGATCTTTAAGCTACGACTCGATGGAAAGAGCACCATCAATGAGCTGACGTCCAATACCACTTACTACCATGGGCGAATGTGTGAATACCAGTCTTCCAATACGAGAGTGAGTGAAAGTGAAAGTTTATAGTACAAGTGCCAAATCTGGCTACGCATCTTCAAACATGTGTTCGTGATCTTGATGTCAGAAGAAATGGGTGAAGGTGGGAGGAATTGAAAAGCGTTGAAAATATAAGCAGATCTCTTTGATATCTCAGTGGTGTCATCCAGACTTACCAAAATCAGTAGACCCCATGGTAAAGAAAATGATCAAGGTATATCTGGGTCATAACTCACATACTTGTCTAAAGTTAAGCCAATGAAGGCTCCAGATATACAAAGTTATGTGCCATGTACAGTTCCATGTTATTAAGCCAACTTCAATCTCTTCCCTTTAATACGCAGGCCAGTTGTCGGAATCTATTAAATTCCCTACTTTAACAATTAGTTATATATTCATAAATGTCATTGCACGGTTACCAGGAACAAGTCAAGAACGATACCTTTGTTTCCTTGCATATTATATAGAAACTCTTCCGAAGCAGCGGAATGTACCCAGCATAATTTTTTCGCTTCAAAAACAAACTTTCAAATAAAGAGTTTTTTCCTCCCAGATAATTTTCCCTTCTTTTTGAATGCAGTCGTTTTCTTGCAAGTAATTGTTCTTATCTACTGCTTTAACATTTCCAACTCTTCATAACAAAACTCAACGTCGACCAATTCTTAACCAAGGCAGCATTTAAATGTAGCAGTACTTTTAAACGAAAGTCTAATACTTTAGAATTGGTAACCATTTGCAATTTTGAAGCATTGATTACAGTTTCTAACATAGTATTTTCCCCATTGCTTAAGATACTAGTGTAATATATTTTTTTAATTATCAATCCACTACTCTGAGGGAGAAGAAAAATGACGAGGATTCTTTTTTATCTTTAGAATTAATAAGAGTTATAAATTATTAAAAGGATTTTAGCATGAAAAAAATCCTTAATGTTTTAAAGATTGTTTTCTCTACTCAAATAATCCAATACACGACTTCTGACATTTTAATTCCTCAGGAAATTGGATTACAATGAAATTTTGTGAGTCAGGCCTATCAAAACTATTTCTCTATAATTCCGCAAAAATAATTCCGTAATAAGTCTACTTTTTTTGAAGTTTATTAACTACAATTGCTACGCAGTATAATTCAAGTTTTATTGATTCCACTTTATTCAATTTCCATTGGCTGCGAAAAGGAAAAATGTGGAATTTTTATGGCTCTGTAATCGTTTATTTAGGTACATTGAGGAATATCTTAACGAGGTTTTTAAGGTAGTGTAATATTTTGTTGAGGTACGGTTATCTTTCCAAATTTATTCTTCACAAGTTGCATTACCACTACTACTCACGAAAGCATAAATAATACACCATTTATTTCCTATGTAGGAAATAAATGGTGTTAACTCGCTTAAAAATATGAACGATAAGTATATTAAATTTGTCCTTTATATTTTATTTAAAGTAAAACACAGGATGATATTGAAGTTTTATTGGCCCAAGAACCAGATGCAGCCATATTGCACCAAACAAGGTAAATCTGATCTAGACGTCAAAACAATGAAAATAGATTGATCGACAAGAAGGCTTCCACCTCTCCATCAAAAGCCGTTCTAAATTTTCCCACAAGAGCATAATAGGAAAATAATTGAGAGAAAACTCCTGACCATGCAGTCATAAAATGGTCAAAAAAGGAGCCATCTGTAAAAACATGTAGCCACTCAGACTCTGGGTATTTTATATTAATTGTTTCAGGGGCGTAACATCTCAGCACATCTGGAGAATATCTTTCTTGTACAAAATGTCTCCAAGATACAAACTTGTTTCTACTCTTACCATCTCCAGCGGGTTTAATGGCTTAGTAATTTCTTGCATATCAGATAACTCATTCTTTCCAGATATTTTGAGTGAGTGTGAGTGATAGAAGTTTATTGGCGCAAGAGCTAGATATGGCTATTCTGCGCCAAACAAGATTTAACTGTGGTCTAGACGTGAAGAAATTGAAGAAAAGGCACAAATTGGTTGACGAGGGTCAAAAATAGAGAAGGATCACTAGAGTAACCCGGGGGTAGGGGGTCACCGTGTTTACCAAAGACAGTAAACCTCATAGGAAAGAAAGGATCACTAGGGTGCCGCGGCTTACATGGTCTCGATGCCCATACTTGCCTTAAGAAGGCAAGTCCTTGAGATTCCCCTGATACCCCTAGGGGCAGGGGTCCCGGCTATATCCCCAGGCGCTGGATACCCATTTTAGTCGCCTCTTACGACATGCATAAGCTACATTGGGACTATTCTGTCATTCCCGGTCACCATACGGGTCTGTAAAACACAGGAACCTTCAAAGTTATGTTACGAGGAAAGCGAATATCAAAAAGTTTATCCTGCTTTACATGGCATCCAATTCAGAATTTGTATGGGAATTTAAATATATAAATACAGGCTACTGAAGCTGTCTAGCTATTTCACGCTATTATGCATTAAAAAACGTATTTTAAAAAAATATTTAGTTTCCCTCTTAAGGCTGCTATCTACCGGCCATTTTGATTTCGCTAACGTAATGTTTATCCTTTGGAATTCCTTACTACCAGCCTAAAATTCATGCTTTATTCATTTAAATGCAAAAAGTACTTCCGAAAGAGTAAAAATAATGAAAGTTTGAGGATTTTCAGTTCCCCGACTTTTAAAAATATTTATTAACTCGTTTATGAGTTTTCTGATCTGTAAAAGATATTCCCTAATAATTTCAAAAATTGGGGAGAGTACGCATTTCTGCGAAAACCTTCATTGTTTGCTCTTTCGGGTGTATTCAAATAGATAAAGTACTTTTACTGTACTCAAATCTATAGTACTGTAGAAGAAATTATATCGGATTAGCATTATGTTCACGAAATAAAATTGCCGTTACACAGGAACCTCAATATTCATTTATAAATCAATATTTTTAAACTACAAAATCAACAGTTCATTCTGGAAAGTCAGTTACATCAGCTATGAAAAATAAAATTAGTCTATGTAATAACTGTAGAATCCGTAATCTAACTACTGCTATATGAATAATATTGAAGGATGGAAGATGCAAATACCCAACGCGAGATAAATGAAGTGATGATTTTTCACCTCAACTCTTGAAAATAAATCCAAAAATCTTTGGAGAACATTTTTCCTCCACACAAAAGAATTTTTAAGCCGATCTTAATATCAAAATTGATATAAATGCGGTAAATGTAAATTTAGGTCTATAGTTACTTTGTTAGAAATATTAAGAACTTTTACATTTCATGTTAATAAATGTAAATCTTTTAAATGTACAGTAAGAGATGTTTATTGTTATTTATGGATATATAAAAGAAATAGACTACTTTTGAAATCATTACATTCAAGTACTTTAAAAGTGACACTAAAAAATTCTTTAGCAGAGATGAGTTAGTGTAATTTAAGGTATATAGCGAAAGAGGCTGGATTAATTATGCTACGACAAATAATGCAAATCTGTTTTAGGCGTTAGAACAGAAGGGAGAAAAGAGCATTCCTCAATAAGAAATCCAAAATTTTATAAAGTATGGTACATTTAAAATAGCATTTTATTTCAATGTTACCATTTTCTGTTGCACACTTCCGTAGATCTTTTATACATGCTGAATTGAAACTTTTTCCCAAATAAATAAGTACACAAAAAATTAAGTTTATAAATATTTTCTCAAAGAAATACAATTCTATTAAAACTCAATCTTCAGGATTATAAATAAATTCCACTTACTGGAAACATAACTTCAAACTTTGGTACTGTAAGCATAGCTGTTAAAAATTCATTCAAAACAGAATCCAAACTAAAGGAGACTGCAGCCTCTCCGCCTGGTTTCAGGAGGCGATAGACATTTCGAAAAGCAAGTTCTTTGTCCTTTATTGCACTAAATATGCTCGTAGAAACCACTTTATTCATTTTCCCTTCATATTTCTGAAGAGATTGCCTATGGAGGAAAAAATACAAGTAATTTGCGAGGTACCCTAACATAACTAAAGGTCATTTGAATAACTTATAAAAGTAACCAGAAAAACAGATCGAGGCACTTATAATACCGTAATTCCAGCTGGAAATATCCACGTTATCAATTCAATATCCGATTTCAGTTTCTTTGCTAAGGATTTAACCAAAAGTTCTACATTTAAGATTGATTTGAATTACAGGCAACATTTGAAAACTTCTTATTGCTTAAAGTATGGCTCCATATCTCGTTTAGTTAAATCTCTGTATTCTACAGCGTGTTACTTCCGTTACACAGGGGGGGGAAGGGCTAAAAACCAATTCATTTCAACTTCACAACTTTATTGTACATAGAGCCATTATACATATATCTAAAATTTATGCGATTCTATGCCTTCTATGGCGTTTTCTGGTTCTTATCCTGCAACTTTCAATGCTTTAGAACATAAGTAAAAGAATAAAGCGTGTGACGGGCTATTCGCGATTTTCTCTTTACTAACCTTGAAGACTAATTGAGATTGAATGCTGTAAATAACAATTTCTTCCCAACCCAAATGGAACGCGATTATGTTAATTAGATGCAGGTATATAAAAGGGAAATTTAGAGGATAGAGGATGAGTGTGATTAACCGAGTATTCCTTGCAAAAGATCGATAACATCAAGAATTGTAACTGGCGGTAACTGTCGAGGAGGATTTGGTAAATCAAAGTAACCTCAAATAAAAGGATTTTAGTAAGAACGTATTATTTTAATATTTGAATAGGTGGATTAATCCAAAGGTCCCCTAAGAGCGAAAACTCCTTAAACATTGTATTACAATAATTGATAAATAAACAGTTGAGTTAGAACTAACTGGTGTCCTTACGTAGGTTATTAATTTTTAGAGTTAGTGGTATTTGACTGTATTATGGCACAAGAGTAGGGTAGAAGTAGTGGTACGCCACAAGCGTTCATAAAACATTTTCATAGCATTCATCTAGCTCACCTGATTAGGATTTGACTTTTATATTGGTTAAATTGAATGAATAAGATTATATGATTAAATTCAAATACATCGAAGTTTCGAGTTTAAGAAATTTATAATAATGTAATTTTGTATGTATAGCCCATAGACTGCTGAAGTTAAAATTTAGAGCAGACTAAATATTGCATAGATATCTAGCATTTCAGCTAACAATATGGAAAAAATTCAAACACTTGATTATACTGCAATTCTATAGACCAAGCTAAATTCTACAAATACAAATTATAATAGCTATTAAAAGGTATATGTAGCTAAAACTTGGTATTAAAACTTTATACTCTTAAATAACTAATATTTTAACTGAACAACAATCAAGACTTAGTATAAGTGTAGTTACGTAGTCTAACGAGAGTGAAAATAGTGCAATAAGCCAAATCTGATTATTCTGCGCTAAACAATGTGCACCTATAATCTATACATTAGGAAACAATATAAAGGAAAGGTAAACGTTAGTTTACAAAAAGGGTCGAAAACGGAAGGATTTCTACACCCGTGTTTAACAAAGACAGACCCATAGGAATGAAAGAAATCCCTTTTGAACTTTGACTTTAATGTAGCCCAAGGAAGGTAAGCTTCCCCTTCCCGAGGAGTATCTAGTCTAGTTCTCCGATTGCTAAAATTAATGGTCAGAATGTGAATTCAGTACTACTTTATCAAACCTCTTGTTCACATCGATAATAAATCAAATAGAAAACAAAATTGCAAACCTTTCTTGTATATTGCCGTTAATAAGTTGAATTTTTTCATGTGTTAGTGTTGCTTGGTTGGGTACAACCCGTTCGTCAACGGCAATTAAAGTATTTATATCTGGAAACTCGTGAAGTATTGCTTTGCAACAATACTGGTTAGCACCCCAGCCAATGTTCATGACGACATCTCTTGACAAGTCTTTCCATTTAAATTCATCTGCGCACGTTTTTACAAATTTTACATCATATATATAAAGAAAATTCGGATTGGATTCCTTCGCCGACATCTGCGTAACCTAAAAAAGCAATGAAAATCAGCATTCCTTCAAAATCCTTAACATATTTTTATATTCCTTCAAAATCCTTAATATCTAATTAACCCTTTCACTACCGAAGGGAGAAAAAAAATGCTTCCCTGGGCCCGCGGCTTCTTCCCGCTGAGCCTAAGCAGTTTTAGATATTAAGCCTAATTAGTAAAAATTTCTAAAATCGGCTATTATTGGAATATTTTGATTTATATGATTTATTTAAAATACATTAAAACTAATACATAAAAGAGAGAAAACTAACGAAAATTATACGTTTTTATACAAAACAATTACATAAAAAAAAGATAAAAATTGTATCTTTAAGAAAATACAATTTATACTTCATTTGATACATAAATTTCATGATATAATATACAATTACATGGAATATTAACAAAAAAAAAATCTTATTTTGTTGTGCAGTATTTTACAAAACATTCAATGTATACTCCAACGTCACGTCTTACACTCAAACGAGTATTTGCCGCTTTTTTCAAAAAATCGTTATTTGATGTTCTAGGCTCATCTTCTAAATCACTGAACAGTGCAGATTTATCAGAATTTTCATTTATATCGCTTTCAGACGAGTCTCTTATCTGTTAAATACTTTATTTTCTCTACGAGTATACAAAAAATCCGATTGAATGAAATAAACAGCATCTACAAATAAAGACTACCTCACATAAACATTCTTAAGTTCCCATTCGAACTTCTAACAAGCGAAAAATAAATAAAAGCAAACCAAAGACACAAACGAGCTCTTCAAATCATTTCACCACATTTAAAGAGCTACGCCGCAACACATGCTTTTTGATTGTATAAACAATTCCCCCCCCCCCTCCTGACTGCCAGAAGTGAAATCCAAGCCCAAACCGTCATGGTCAACATTCGAAATATCCTATCTATATAGATTTCACTGCATTGCAACGGCATCTAGAAACACTAAAAAATTCAAATAAAGCGTTTTCATCGAGCGTATCTGTATTGATAAGTTGGTCTGTAGCAGACACTCTCAGAGTGTATCAAATGCGAGAAGCTGGCCACAGGGAGGAAGCGCGAGCGTATCACATGCGATACGTTGGGAGTGAACGGGTTTATACCCTTGTGTGATAAAGAGTGTGCTGCAAAAAGAGTTTTTTTTACGTACAGTGAATGTACAAAGTTTACGTACACCGTTACAGTAATCCGAAGAAGCTCGTTCTCTAAAGATAAACTATACATTAGATATATTAAAGAATACCATTTCCATGGCAGGATTATATTAAGAGAAATTACATGCATTTCCATGGCATAAATGCACAATCTTGGAAGTGTAGAACGTATTTGCACAATACACATAATCTCGAATGCTCTTAATCTAGCATTATATAATTAATACCCTGTAGTACATACTGTAGTATATAAAACTAGCTTTATTTGCGTGGATTCAATCAAATTTAACACATTTACTGTAGTAATTTAGTCCCTTTCTTCCTCAATAGCGTTAAATAAATGTTTTTGGAAATATATCACATTCGAAAGTCGTGTGGTCTAGAATTTCTTATAAATATACAACTAGGTTGGCATCTAGGAAGCAATTTAAGAGAGCAATTAAGAGTTATATGAAGTCACCAACGGAGCTACACCAACAGAGGCCACCAGCGCCGCTACATGGTAGGTCACAATTACAATCGAGCATATTCCATTTCATGTTATTACTTCTAACAATTCCTTTGATACATTTCTGTGTTTCATTTTATCTACACCACTCATCTACCGTCTGATCCAAAGACGTTAAACTTACTCTCGTCTGAAAAACCTTTTCTAGAATTCTGGGCTTTCACTTACGTGTTTCATAGCAATGAAGAATCGTAATTTCAGATTCAGTTTATTCACAAATATTTTACTGTACAACACGGCTGTTGAAACCTTCCCTACATACAGTGGGTAAAAAGTATTTGTAATTACCTATAATTGATCATATTAGTTAAAGTAAATGCTTGATAATTTTAGCTGGACATAACAAATCTAATGAAACTAATTTTAATATGCATTTTACACAAAATATACAGCAAAAACGGAAATTTGCAAGTCAAAACGTATTGGAAAGGTTCTAACTGCTATGCAAATTGTTGTATTGAAGTCGCGTGTTTAGAATGATAAGAAATCCTGTTAGTATAAAGTCTGCAGGGCTACTTTAAAACTTACCAAAACGTTAATTTGCTTATACCATGATTAAACGGCTTCTAAGTCGAAGGAGTTTGAGGTTAATGTTAAAAACATGATTATTCAGCTCTGAAATGAGGGTTTAATTTATCATGCTATATGAATATAACTGAACATAAGTTCATTTACAGTTGGGAATATTGTAAAAAAAGTTCAACGAGACAGATCGACAGGAATAAATAAAGTGAATGGACCTCTAATATTTTCTGAGAGGGGAAAGCATGGTATTTTCAAAGAGGATAAGGAAAACCCTAAAATAAATTCACCTTAGTTAGCCAAAGATGTTGCTAATACTTCGCATAAAGCTTTTAGTGTTCAGACTATACAGAACACTAAAAGCTTTATGCGAAAGCTTTCCTACATGAAGGAAATTATGGATGAGCAGTTAGAAGGAAACCTTCCATTTCAAAATTTAACAGGATAAAAAGATTAGATTTTACAATCTCGTGTTCATTTATCAGACAAGTTTTGGTACAGTTATTTTCTCCGTCGCATTGAATTTTAACATTTTTAGGAGTGATGGATGACAATATGTGTGGTGAAAGAGTCAAACACCGGACTGAAAAACATTTAACACAGACTGAAACATTGTGCAGGAAGCGTCGTAGTTTAGGGCTGCTGTATGGCAGCAAACGGAGTTTGTAACCTGTGCTTCATTGATGGGATTATGACTGCGTACGACAAAGACATATTGGACTATAAATTGAAATTTAATATCCAAAAACTTGGTTTAGGGACATCATTCGTATTTCAATAGGACAATGACCCTAAGCATGCATAGAACCTCACCCGGGAGGGGTTACTCTATAATGTTCCTCGCCAGTTAAAAACCGCGTTTCAATCGTCTGACATAAATCCTATTTAAAATTCATGGCACAAATTGGACCTAGAAGTCAGGAAACTTAAAATTTCGTGTAAAGATGAACTTAAGTGTATACCCCAGCAAGAATGGCCAAAAATTCCCAATTGTACAACCAAGACTTTCGTTTCCTCTGAGAAATAGATTGCAAGCTGTTATAAGTGCAAAAGGTATTAATACAAAGTATTTAATGTAAATTGATTTTGTTTTCACATTTTTCAATACTTTGACATGCAAAATTATGTTTTCGTTGTATATTTTGTGTAAAATGTATATTAAAATTAAAGTTTCCTTTAGATTTGTTTTATTAATTCCTGTGTTCGTTAAATTGTCAAGCATTTCTTTTGTTAACTAATATGATCAATTAGAAGCAATTGCCAATACTTTTATTTGCTCATTGTATATTGTCATTACTTTTTGTTTAAATTCTGCTATAAGAGGCTTATTTTCCGATTGGGACAGAAAATATGGTCAACCCAAGAAAGACGTTAGTATTTTAGAAGACAAAAGCCTCCAAGCAACAGATTGTATTGCATAATGTGCTCCATTAACTAACAATTCAGTTTCATTATAATTCACTGTTTATCTTACAAGTCTTTATAATCCATTTTTCAGAACCCTTCTTTAGGCTTACGACTCTTATCGAAATTTCCGAGTTGTGTATATCAAATTTAAATTGCACCATTTATATGCTTCAATATGAAAAAAGTCGCTTTTCGAAAAAAAAGCCACCGACTCATTTGTTTCAGTGCGCGAATACTTTTTACGGGTCTCAAAAGCACCCAGTTTTACCTTTTGATACATTTCAAAAACCCTTCTATTTCAATTTTTTAACCTATTTTCACATTTAGAAAACTTATCTATTAGAAGTTACGTTGAATAAATTTTATTCCAATTAGGGTTACATAACCAGAGCCTCTCCCGATAAAACACTTTTCTTGAATACCTTTTATATTCACTGTATGCGAGACACGTTTAAGTTTAGGAAAGTCATTCAATTCTCATTTTCAACATTCGTCCAAAAGAATACGGAGCAGTATATTCGAAGTTGTAAAGTGCAAGTTTCGATTAAATTAGCGTTATCATTTTTAAATTTGTTTCTAAATCATTACTAATAAAATATTCTATTTATAGATTAACAAAATTTAACTCTCATCAGCTTCAAGTTCAGTAAGTTTTAGGATCGTTTCTTATCCAAGATTTACCTATAATTAAATACGGGACTTACAACAAAGGCAATTACACCTTCGATTGTTCATACCCAATTATTTACGTTTATGAATGAGATTTTCCCATATATATAGATACACAAGAATAAATATAGCAATGTTAAGCTACGACTTCTATTACTTTTAATTTTAAAAAAAGATGGGGATTAAACTTCAAGGAAAAATGAGCTTATTTATACGAAGTAGTCTGTTATACTGAATAGTGTACCCGTTTTGATACGTTTATGGTGACTGTAACGAAATGCAGATAAATTTAATAAACAGCAGTTATTAAAAAATGTTTAAGAGAACACTTTATATTTTATATTTACCGAGTGATAATACTTGCATTAAGAAACCAGAAACATCAATCAGAAGCGTAGGACAGACTGACTTTAGAAAATATGCCTTTAGTTTTGAATGGTCAGAGATTAATAAACAAAATGCATTCGTTTAATATACAAATTTATAGATTAAAGACTTTATTTAGAAACTTAAAAAATTTTGTTTGCCATCTTTCCTAAATGCTAGTCTTAAATTTCAATAAATTAAGTAAACATTTAAAATAAATATCTTTTAGAACTAGTTATATAATCCAATCATGTACTCCCTCTAGTTGAATGTTTCACAAAGGATTTAATATCGATTCGAAAATCATATTACACATGCTGTATAAAAATTTTAGTAATAGCCGATTCGAAATTTAATTATTTTTCCTTGATCTAAAAAAATAGCCTGGTAGTTAAAATCTATTAAATTTGATTCCTAAACAAGCATATCATGGGGGGAAAAGCTAAATTCTCTTGCGAGGCATAAAAAAAAATAAAACTTTCATAAATGATGTTCACTCTACACACACATTTTGCGAAATAACTAGTTTCTAAGAAAATCATTTTAATTCTACTTACGGGAGTTTCTGAAATAATAATAAGGATGATTGTGCAATTAAATCAAGACAAACTATTCTTTTTTTTTAACGCACAAAATGGTAAAAAAGTTGTTTGACGAATATATGTTTGCTAAACAACAAAGTTGAAGAATATATACTAGTGGCAAAATATTATGTTCTACAGTTTTCTCTATGTATGATTTTATTGGCGTCTGTTTGATTGGTTTATATAAACGTCACACTAGAACAACACAAATTGGTGACTCACGACCAACATTTTTAGTTTGTAACCATGCTCGAATGACGAGGACGGCATTTCACCTGGCATTCCCATTATATTCCTAAACCTTATTGATGTGGCAGCTTATATTTTTTTCTCAAAATGTCCTTGGTAATATTAAGAAATGAAGCTACTACTCGACTGAACCATTACTGGTCATGATCCTCTGGACATTAACTAATAAGTGTTCAGAATTTCTTAATAAACAACAAGCTAAAATCGTATAACAAACTATAGATGAGGGATTGAGGTGAATCTCTGCGGGTCTTTTTTTTAACGTTGTACTAGAGTTAAACAACGAATTTCGTAATTTTTACCAATCTCATGAAAAAAGGAAATTATTGCTCTACAACCCTTAAATCATGTTTTATTAACTTTTAAAAGCTATAGGTTTAGGCTGATGCTACTTCTAGGGCCTCTATAAGCATAATGAAGGAAAAGAACTACATCTTAGATAGTACTTCATTTCGAACTTTTTCTAAGGGCCCGTTACATTTTAAAAGGGGTAGACGTCATATTTTTAAACGACAACCTTCAGGGAAAAAAGGTGGTACCGGTACTCTAAGGGTCATGATCGCGGATTCACAGAAGGTGGTTTTCGACGAGTTGGGGTTCGAGTCTTGATGTCACCGATGTCCCGCCGTGCATCCGGGGCTGATGCAAGTTAAATTTGTCGACGCTCTAATTTTTCCCGTTGACGTGGTGAGGAAGTTAAGAGAGAGGGAAGCCAGCTCCAGTGTCGTCCTCGTTACATGACCGAGGCTCACAATTGCATGGTCCATTGCCAATAGCACTCGTGTTGCATCTAGTGCGACGTTAATAAAATCAATCAGTCAATCAAAAAAAAAAGATTGTTGATTCATGACACACATATTACCGTTATATTTACCAAACTGACACAGCTCTTCAATCTTATTGGAAAAAGTTGAAAAAATGCTATATCTTTAAAAAAAACTATCTAATATTACAAAAGCTATCTATAGACACTGAATGAATCGAGCAGACTTTTATTATTCTCAATGCAATTGAGAATCTCTTTCTACAAAGGAAGGTATTAGCTCTTTACAATGTAAACTAAATTATACTTCCTTAAATATATAAAAAAAATTCAATATTGATAAATTTTACTTACTCAACAATCTCCGTAAATTGTATTAATATGTTATTTCTCCCTTTTTTTTAAAAAAAAATTAAGTATAAATTTTTTCTAACTATGGTTATTACTAAAACTGATATCATTTCTGAGATCCAAAATTATGTTTCACTGGCCAACAAAATGTTCTTTGGACTCCACTCTTTCCTGAGGTCCTGTTTACTTTCTAGAAAGACAAAGCTTCTTACTTATAAAACTCTCATTAAGCCGATCCTAATGTATGGCTCGGAAACTTGGTCTCTAACTAAAAATGGAAACTATAAAATTGCAGTTTTTGAAAGAAAGGTTGTCAGAAGTATTCTCGGGGGCGTCAAAGCAAATGGTCTTTGGCGAAGACGTTTTAATTCTGAAATTTACAGAATTTTTAATGAGCCTGATATCATTAAATGTATAAAAGTGATACGAATGAACTTTGCTTCTCATGGTTAGAATGGATGAAAAAATTCCAATAAAGAAAATTTTTGTTGCAAAGCCAATTATTAGTCAAAAAGGAAGACCAAAACTAGGGGTAGCTTAATTCTGTTCCATTGGATTTTAAGGTGATTCTGGAGAGGAATTGGTAGACTTTGGGAAGAGGCAGGGTTATCTTGCAGGAATCTTCAAAAGAAGGCCTTGGCCAAATCCTGGACTGTTGAGTTAAATATAATGATGATAGTTATTACTGTGTTTTACAAAAGTTGACATGTGCTTTTGAATCAAAGAGATATATATATATATATTTAAATTAACTGGATTTAGAGTTTACACATTTTTTGAGGAATTTTTAATAAGCATTTCATTAAATTTTTTTATAAATTTCACTCCTGTTATCCTAAGATTTCTTCAATTTTTGTTGCACGTAGTTCAACGAATTGGTAACGTTTTATTAGTGTACGCCAGTTATTGTAAAAGGAGTAGCATTAAAAATTATATATTTTAAACTTTTAATTAAATGGTTTGCTTTTTGGGATATATTGAGCGTATGTCTTATTCTCCATAATATATACACATAAGTTAAAAACAAAAAAAAAATTGTAAACACTATTAAATCAAAAAAATTTATTTTAATCTTACCGCGTCCCCTTAGGGGAGAAATTTTAAGAAAAATAGATTGATCATAATCAGCAATCAAGCAAGAGAATTACATATGCATATAGCAATAATATACTATATTTGCTATTAAGAACTCATTCAAATACTTATCCATATTTATGATTGATAGAAATATTCATTCAATATACAATAAACTGTTAGTTTTTTTTAAAAAAAATATATTGTTTCTTTTGAATTCAAGCACGCAATTTCTGCATAAGTTATATTTCATTGAATAAACAGGTGCTTCTTTTAAACTTTCCTTGAATAGGTTTCTCTCTCAAAAGCTGTAACTTATTATTGTCTATTATTATTAATTTCTATGAAACACAAAAACACCATTATAATTTGATCGAAATCCTCTCCTAGAAATTGTTTTGATTTAATTTGAAAAATAAAACATCTCTAATATTCTTATTTTAATAACTGTATTAGAGATTGGATTTTTTTTTAACTATGCGCGTATTATCTTTTCCCAAACATGTTTAATGCAAGGAATGGTGGAGAATCAAACTTTGCAAAAAAATGAATTATCAGCAGGTAACAAGATTTATAGTTGTAACCAATAAACATATTGTAAACCACGCTTGTGTTATTGGATGCTTTATATGATTGTTTGATTTATGATTTTATTAAAGTCGCTGTTACAAGCAATATCAAAGTTATTCTTTAGACGAGAAAATCAAGCTGTAGATCAAGTTTATTATATTCGATTTATCTTAAAATGCATTTAAATATAAAATAAGATAAAATTTAACGAACTTCTGTATCACTCGGTAATTTCAAAATACACTTTATTACAAAAAAAAAAAAAAAACGCACTTAGAAGGAGTTGCTCGATTGTAATGAAATTTCGTGCGCAAAGACATTTGAACCGAACATGCAAATGATTAAAATTTGATGCCCAATGAATGAATAGTGAGAGATTCAGCGCATCGGAACTGCACACTCAGCAGGAGTATATAAGAAGCGATTCTCTATCTGATGGTCAAATTTTCTGTTACATTGCGATTTAGGATACCTTTCAACGACTGAAAAAGGCTTCGCTGCTAGATTCGGGCTCATTACGAGCAATTGTCAGAATTTGAAAAAGGTCGTATCATTGAATTGAAAGAGGCAGGGTGGACAAATCGGAGAATCGCTCATCAAATGAGTCGAAGCGATACGCCGACTAGAAGATACTGGCAAGAATGGATGGACAATGGCCGGTTTCAGCGTCATGATGGTAGCGGTCGACCTATGGCCACAGCAGATCGTAAAAATAGAGTGATTGTCAGATGAGCTGTCACAGCCCCTGATTCATCGTTATCAACCATCAGACGTGCGATCCTCACACGAGTGTCCACATGACCCTTCACAGACGGCTAATAGAGCGAAATCTATGCTCGTACCGACCGTTACGAAACTTACCACTCACGCTTGCACACTGTCGTGCCAGATTACAGTGGTGCTTGGCTCGATCAGGTTATAATGATGCTAACTGGGGACATAGAGTGTTTAACGACGAATCCCGCATCCAACTGTGTCCTAACGATCATCGAAAACGTGTCTGGAGACTCCCAGAGCAGTGTGCCGGTCCTGCTTTCACTACTGCACGCCACACAGACCCTCAACCAGGAGTTATGGTATGGGGTGCTATTCCCCTTGATAGCTGAACCCCTTAGGTCGTCATTAGAGGCACACTTACAGCACAGCTGTATGTCTACTACATTCTGAGACCTATTTTGTTGTATCGCACCAGTATAATTACTGATGTACCCAATTAATCCAAAAAGTTTTAAAACACATTTCCCAAAGTATACGATTGTATTATTACATGTTTATAATGAATATCAGTATATGAATTATCGATATTCATCTTCATTTTCTTGCATAATTATTAAGTCGATTACAACTGCAGTTATGTTTTTCACACATTGTATCGCAGAAACGTACGGAAAATTGGCTGCTAAGTGAAATAATAATAAGAAAACATGAAATTAAGCAATGAATCGACTTGTATATGTTCATATTAACTCTAATTTTAATCATAACGAGGGTTAGCTGAAAAGTTTCCGACCTAACACCAAAATGAGGATTTTTTTAAATTTATTTATTTTTATAATTTCTACATAGTCTCCTTGTAAGTCTACACACTTCTCCCAGCGATGATCCCAAATCTTTAACATGTCTAAATTCTATTCGGCGTCTTTTTCTACAAAATAATTGTCTTCGAAGGTAATGGCCTCCTCATTTGAGGAAAATCTGTCCTCCGAGCGCAATTTTTTGACTAGGTAACAAAAAGAAGACGCTTGGAGCTAAATCTGATGACTAGAGAGGGTGGTCAAGCAATTCAAATCGTAATTCGAGGATTTTCGCATTAACAATAGTTGAGGTGTAAGACAACACATTGTGTTGGTGAAACAGAAATTTTGTTCTGCTATGTGGCTGTTTTTCTGTAATTTCTGCCTTTAGCTTGTCAAGTAATGATGCATTGTATGCTCCTGTAACAGTTTTTCCTGTTTGAAGATAATTGATTAAGATAACTCCATGACTATCCCAAAAAATTGTCGCCATCACTTTCCCAGCAGAAAAAACAGTTTTTGCTGCTTTGGGAGACTGTTTCCCTTCCGCAGTCCACTATTTTGACTGTATTTTTGTTTCGGGTGTATAATAGTGTAACTAATTTATATCTATAATTATTAATCAGCCCACAAACTCTGATTTATTGTGCCAAAACTGCACCCGCAAAGCGTTGGAAATGTTCATTCGAACACGTTTTTGATCTAACGTTGTGACATTGGGCTATTCGCGGTTTCTCTTCACTAACCTTGGGGACTTTCAATTGAGATTGATTGCTTTCGCTAAACAACCTTTGCCCAACCAAAAATGAAACGTGATGAAGAATGTAATATGCAAAGCAGTTAGGAATGAAGTGAAGCAGTTAAATTAAGAAGTATATAAACTCCATCTGAAGGAGTAGAGAAGGAGAGGAGAAGGAGGATCAGAGAGGCGTTGTAACGAGAGGAGGTGGAATCTAAATGCTATAAGTATTGAAAGGCTGATTTAAAGATTAGAGTTGAGGTCCGAGTGTAAACCATTCGGATTGAGAATTGTTCTAGTGTTTTCAGCAGTTGTTCCTGATTCAGACTTGCAGTTGGTAAGAAGCTGTTAGATTATTATTGGTGGGTTGAATTAAAGTGTTGATAAATTTAACCTGGAGAGCTATATTATTATTGTCTTAGTGGATATATATTAATAAATGTTGAAAACTGTTTTGGTGGTTCTGTAATTATTGGTGTCGTATTGTTTAATATTAGATATTAGTGATGGCACAAGATAACACCCGGGGTAACCGGATGTTACAACGTAAGCAAATACACCCAATACGCGGATAGCTTTCTCGTGCATATATCTTGATTCAATAGGAGGACAAATATGTTCTTTAGACACATTCATAGCCTCAGCTGTCACTCTCACTTTAATTCGACGGTCGTCTAGTACCGTTTGGGGAGCTTTAGAGATATTATCGGCAGTGGTTTTAGTTTTTGGGTGTCCCGAACGTTCATTGTCTCCCAGGCTGGTACCGCCACGCTTAAATTCGTCTGCCCACACTTTTAAAGTGGTAAATGATGGGTAGAGTCCCTGTACACATTGTTTAATTCATCCTTGATTTGCATAGGAATATTGCCTTTCAAAAACAAATATTTAATGACAGCTCGATACTCGTTTTTTTCCATTTCAATTTTTTCTAAGATGCACAACTATATTTCGTAGCTTTTATTGACTTTTGCTCCCATCCTCGAGTCTAGATCGGAAACTCAGACCACTCTCGTATATACTGTCATGTTTCTATCATTTATATCTTCCAGTTTGCATAAAATATTTCCAAAGCATTTACGAAAATCCAGATTTTGATCTTTTTTTTTTCAATATAATTTTTTATTGCCTAATAGTTTTTTCAATATAGTTTTTTATTGCCCTAGTTCTAAGTTTCTTAATAGTTCGTTAAATACCTTTATCTTTTACTACTCCTTAGTGTGTAGTCAGATAAAGTGACCTATTCATAACATTTCACAGAGAATGTCTGAATTACCTGAGTGAGCCATGATCAGTTTCTAAAATCTTAAATGAGTGTTAAAAACATTTTTAAGTTTCATAGATGATGAGCTTTCCTTTTTTATGATTCATCTGATACTTTATTTAACTTTCATGTATTTTTCAATCAAATCTGTCTCACTGAAAACGATGGCTTGCAGTTTCATAAACTCTCTGGTGCGTTTCTTTATGGCGACAGTCTGTGGAGGCATATTTTAATGAGATTGTCTCAAGAATGTATTAATGATAAATTATGTTGTAAACAAGAAATATATTTTACAATTCGGCAGATATTGTCTCTTCGGAGAAGTTTTATAGTTGGCACTATAAGGAAAATTTTCATTTACACTTTCTATTTGACATCTTTCAATAGAATTAATTTTTGAGCATCAGAAAGCATTTTCCAGTTTTCAGGGTTGATATTGTGTCTAAATAAATATTAAATTTACTGAAGACAAAAATATAAGGCTATGTAATAAATGAAAAATGTGACATTTTTTCCAACTATTTTAACCTATGAACGTTTTTTTTTTTTACTTTTAAGCTCATTTATTCATATTAAAAATTTATTATAATGTATTTGTATGGTGAAAATCACATGTAATAATAAAGATAGTAGTTACGTTTTTAATCTAATCTCCTTCCACTGTATTCACTAGGAAGTAAAGGTACCTTTATGTCACCGGACAGTTAACTATTGCCTGAACTACTAATTACTTTGTGACATTGTGTTATTTGCGATTTTCACTAACTTTGGTTACTTTTTAGGTAACGTGAATTGCATAAAATCACAATTCCTTCCCAAACAAAATGAAACGGGTTTGTATAAATTATATGAAGGTAAGAAGTATAGTTAATTGAATTGGAAATAGTGATATGTAAGTGAAACAGAATTGAAAGAGAAAAGAAAGGAGATAGCGGATAATGACGTGCTGATACATATTTGTAGATTGAATTCAAGCACCGAAAAATTGCACAATTTCATTTATAGAGCTAAACTTCGTAATTATCTCTTGGACTGAAGCAAATCCTAGTTAAAGTACTATGATAAGAATCGGCTGTTATTGAGAACTGTTTGAATTAGAACGTGTGATTTAGTAAGCTAAGACTTTATTATTACAATATAAAGTAAGATTGATAGAGTTAAGAGAGATTGACCTTATTTATATTCTTTAGTAGTTAATAAAGTATTTTGTCTTACTCTTACATATTTTCAATTGGAATAATATTGACTATTCAATTAGACTGTAGGATGATGGCAGAATTGAATAATGAAGAAAGAACGTCACAACTTTATCTATTCTGTACAAATAAATTCTATGAAATTTCGATACAAATACTTCGTGTTTGTGTTTCCGAAACTAATGAGTAGTTGATATAATATGCCCATATTTTTATTTGTTAATGTAACGCTTTAACATGATCCTATACTACAGTAGATTCAAGTGAAATTGGTCCAAAATTTCTTAATTTGAATTACAAGAGAATGCATTCGTGGATCAGAGTAAGTGGAATCTAATCAAAGATGCCTGAAAATTACCTAGCTCTCAACTGATCCGCATTTCGTATCCACATCTACAATACGATGGCAGTTCAAAAAGTAACTGTGTCAGAAATAGGAAATGAGAGTGGAGTAACTCAATTCAGTATTTTCCATTGATCGTTTTTCTTTTTTATAAGAAGTTCATAAGTATAATGCCCATCGCTTCTCAAAATAACGTCTCTATAACTTTTCTGGCCGATGAGATCGTCTTCTTTGGAACAGATTCACCGGAAGCAACCCATTGATATAATTGTTGCTTGATTTCCAGTGTATAATGATGAATCCAAGTCTCGCCGACGAATACAATTCGACGCAAAATAACTACTAAAACTCAACGTGGTGACAGTCAAATTTTGATTTGGCAGCTAATGCTTACTAGATCAAAATTTACCTATGAATCATTTTCATATTTCTTTCGGAAGCATTCAATAGATAGTAGCACACAATGGAAACACTATTTTTCCTCAGTAACGTCATCGCTCTTCAAAAACAGGAACTTTTTAAAACTCCCATTTTTTGTATATCATAACGTATTTATATTGGTCTTCCGACACAAATATGATCCCTACTGCGTTATGTAGCAAATTCCTCGAGGACAATATCATTAGATTCGTAGGGACGTGTGTGTCAGCGATGTGCGAACGCAAGATTAAGAACGATTTGGCAGTGGTCTGTAACTGTAAATAATATTTCATCTAAATAGTATAAATCTGTTTGTAAATAGTTACAGTGTGCATACCTCATTTCATAATCTAATTAAATTAATATATATCAAATGCGTCTCATTCGTTGAACTCAGAACCACCCTACATTAACAAATTTACTGTTCAAAGTCTTAAATATTCATAGGATGTTTCACATGTTCCCAAATTTATAAATACTGTGGATGGCTTATTTGATCAAAATATTTCAGCGGATGACAATATTTAAAATCAAAAGGTTATTCACATTATTATCTCTTATGAACAAGTTGGAATTTTAGAAAGAAATTTGACATTGATCCAATCAAATTCACAAATTATTTCAGAGTTCCAAAGCATCTTCTTCGACTGTAACCAATGTTTCAGGAATAACTGACGTACGTGTAAGTTTAATATGTTTAATGTTTCTAAATAATAAATTTAAGTCCCATTTATTCTGATGAGTTATTTTAATCTTGATTTTTCATTTTATTTATTTTACCTATGAGATTAAATGAAGACTCGATTTTTTAAAATTTAATCAACGACCAACAAATATCACAAAAAAATTAACAAATATCAACAAATGTATCAAAATACTTATTAGTCAATCTTTAATAATAAAAAAAATATTTCATATACATTTTTCAATGTAAGGATAAATAAATTAACAAGTTTATGCACATTTCAACTATTTAAAAATGCACGTAAAATATAAAATAATGCAATACAATAAATACAAAGTAGGAGAATACATATTGAATATATTTTATTTAACGTGCATAAATATAAAAACATTAATTTTTTCTGATACATTTTTTTTAATTCGTGTTCATTTCTCAATCAAAAGAGGTGAATACATTCCTCATTTAGAAAAAAATACCATTACTTAGAGTTTTTTGCATGATTTCTGGATATTCACAAAATAATTTTGATGAAATGCATTCTGATTTAAAGCAATGTTCGACTTTCAAAGTGGACTCAGTGTGTGAAACATTAAAGTGTACGTTAAAAGAATCCCTATTATACCGAAAATAAAATTTCTTCTTATAGGTGAGATTTTCCACACCGTCAGTGTTATTTCCTTTTCAGCTAACATAATGAATCGTTGGTGGTTGAAATTCGATTTCCCATTTTCCGGCATAGTTAAAGCTATAAAACTAATTTCATTAGAATCTTCGGCAACCAATGACGCTGATGACGTCATAATTATGAATAAAACAAAACTAATGAAGAAAGAATTATATGTTGAAATTGGATACTTAAACAAAGTTGGCTCTAGAGTAATATACATTGAAAAGCACAAAAAACATGAGTTGTAAATAATAGTTGTGAACACTAGAACACCAGTTGTGTTGTCAAACTCATTAACTACTTTTTTGATTACAGAGTATTTGTGTAATAGATTTTCATAATTTAATGTGTTTCCCGTTTGCAAAGAGGCGATAAAATACTTTATAATGCATCTTGTGTCATGGCAAACAGCAGTATAAAGAAACCCAAAAGACATCACCGGCATTGAGCAAAATAAGAGAGAGTGCACTTCATAAAGGGTAGATAGCAACTGATTGTATAATTGTTCTTGGAAAGAATATCCGAAGAAATAACTGGAAATATCATTAAACGTTTCACTTACAAATAAGTTGTAAACACACATGATAATTCGAAGAGATATACTTATGATAATAATTAGATACAGCCACGATATGTTTTCTGAACTTTTACCGCAATTAAGAACTCTGAGAAACTTGATTGTTCTCTTCATATGATCCATTCTTTTAAGAAGAGTATATCGATGAATAATGTTAACGACGGCTATTGATATCGTTGATATCGATAGAAATGCACTTTTCTCATAAGAATATATAGCTATAGACAATACTGTCGAGAAATGAAAAATAGAAATCATTGTATTGAATAAAACAAGAAATACGCTGAAAGTTTTTGAATTAGAAGCTGGTGTCAAAGGAAAAATGGCGGAAGCGTGGAACAAAAAGAATATCCATTTGTATATGGAAGCCATATTTATGCTCAACCTATGATATAAAATGAAGAGAATATATAAAGACCGAGAATCAAACTAAAATTATTTCCAGAAGCTCCAACGTTTCTACAAGGTGACCTCATCGATTTCTAACGCATGTTTTGTTTTTATTGTAACTTATTTTAAAAAACTGAAGAATTAAAATTATGTGAAAAAAGCAACTAACTTCTATTAAATTTGTAACAATTTCAAAACTTTCAAGATAGTTTTTATCATTCAGCCTTTCAACTATTGTTTATCTTTGCTTATTTGATTGTTACATTTTTTTCTTTTATATTACAGTACTTGTAATTTCGTTTATAATAATAGAGTTTGACGTTTTATATTATAGTGACTTATTCATATTTTAGTAGTCATAAATATTTATTGCTCCTATTAACAGATAATATTTATTTTCTCTTCAGGAAAAGAAAATTAAAATATTAAACATACTTTATTGAGTCAAATTAATTTTAAATGAAATTTTAAAATATAAGAAGAAAAGACATTTTTATCGGGATTTTATTACTAACTGTCTCGGTGCTAACATGAAGATGCTTGTTTTTACCAAAATCAATTTCTCCAATTTCGAATTTGAACACTGTATCATATTTATAGTTAAAAGTGCATGTACCAATTAAGTATTCTAATGTTTCGTCACATAAGAAAGAAATAATGAAATTGTAATAAACTTCCGTTGAGCTACAGAAATATCAATTCGATTCAGATCACTTCAAATGTATTATTACAAAATAATTCGTTTTCTGCTATCAAAGGTTAGCAAATATTTTATATAAAATTTATTTTGCTTCAAATGAAAGCAGAACACAATATGATAATTATTAATAGAGTCATATATTTGTGTTTGATGGAAAATTCATTACATTATACATCAAAACTTCATTGAACTGAATATTCTTATTATAGGGATAGCATATATAGATATTATAGGTATACATACGTGTGTTTGTGTATGTTAAAAAAAACTTAGAAATTAATTGATAAAGTAAGTCAGAGGAATTTCAAATTTCAAGGTTGTTAATTCCTTTTAGCTGAGAGAAAGAGACAACTCAAAATTATCCATATGGCTGGAGACACAGCTCCACCATTTCACGTAAAGTAGACAAGAGCACAAGAGATAAGAGCGTGAATTTGTACAGTGCATGTTAATATTTAAAACGGATTTTCTAAGGATATTTCTAAACTCCTAGACACTCTCATAGTATAAGATGAAGGAATTACCTTGACGTCTATCAATCTAGAGAGATTATTTCCCACAAAATTAGGACTATGAAAAACTGATTCAATAGATTTTATGAGAGCGTGATCTAAAAAATAAAAGGATATTTTGGAATTGAATCAGGAAATAAAAATAAACTCTTAACTTTTGAATTAGAGAACGGGAAAAATTAGTAATTTAAATTATATATATATATATATATAACACTCTATCTTTCCGATCTGCTGTGTCCCTAAGTCGACTGCTACCATCATTATGCTGAAATCTGCCATTGTCCATCCATTCTTGCCAGCATCTTCTAATCGCCGCACCTCTTCAACTCATATGACGAGCGATTCTCCGATTTGTCCAACCTGCCTCTTTCAATCCAATGATACGACCTTTTTCAAATTCTGACAATTGCTCGTAATAAGTCCGAATCCTGTGGCGAAGCCTTTTTCAGTCGTTGAAGGGTATCCTAAATCGCAGTGTAACAGAAAACTTAACCATCAGATTGAGAACTGCTTCTTATATACACCTGCTGAGTGCGTAGTTCCGATGCTCTGAATCTCTCGCTATTCATTCATTAGACACCAAATTTTAATCATTTGCATGTTCGGCCCAAATGTCTTTGCACACGAAATTTCATTACAATCGGACAACTCCTTCTTGGTGCGTCTTTTTTTTTTTTTTTTGTTATAGAGTATATATATATGTATATACTCTACGAAATATTCCGATGCTCGTAAGGGAAAATTTTTTTCTTTACTTTTCTTAAAAATCTGACTGTTAAACATCAAACAAAATAAAATAATACATTTTTATTTTAATTTCTTCGGTATATCTTAAAGATCTCAAAATAAGGCATTACTTTAGCTCAAAATTTCAGAAGACGTTATCCGATAAATCACTATTCTAGCTATAAGATTTTAAATCTACAATATATTTGTCTTTCCCTCTAGTTTAATTCACAGATGCACAATTTTTTCTCTCATAAATTAAGGAATATTTGGCGCCGCTTTATCAAAAATGAATCTTCACTCCAATAAAACAACCACTTGAAAACTTCACAATTCTCTCATGCTGAAGGGTGAAGTGATCTAATGGCTCGTGTATTGTTCTTGACTTAAGACTGGTTTAATAATAGGATCCATCACCCAAAGCCTATTATGCTTCTGAAGAGAAACTTAGTACTAATAAAAGCAGTTTATCTCCTGTAAGAATAACTCGCTCATTTAAAATTTGTGTATTAAATCTTGTTCGTGTGGAGATAACTTAATTAAATCTAACAAAAGTTTGTATGTGATTAATTTCGAAAATATATAAGAACACCATTTCATTATAATTTCTTATTCCGCGCCATCATAGACGGATCTCCAACGGTTGCATGCCAATTTGTCTGTATTCAAATTATTGTAACCTTGGCTGCGCACCAATCTTTTACTTGTGTTACGTGCTTTCATAACATTATATTACAAATAACATATTTTCAGAGCAATCAGTGTAAACAGATGCAAATAATGCGGTACAATTCGTTGCAGATTTAAACATTAAATCTACTTTTAAGATTTTAATATAATACATCGCTTCAATTCACACACAGGAGCTCTTGATTATACAAATTCCAAGCATTATTTAAGAACTATTTTCGAGCATGGCAGATATTATGGTATGCGGCTGGTCAAACAATTTTTCAATAAGGTTTAGGCGGTAATGACGTTCTAAATCCTATATTAATTTCCGTCTAATATATAATGTTTTTGCTTCTTCTGTTGAAGGTTTCGTTTTATTAATTTTTAAAAATTTTATTTTATCATGAATCAAAATAGTATTTACACTTGAATAAAAATTAATTAAATGCTGGTTTGTTTGTTTTTTTTCTAAATACATATAAATGTTTTTTGGATTGTTATGTGATTCTGAAAAAAGTCCTTTAAATATATATTCATTATATTTTAACAAGAAATATATAAATTATGTAAAAAATATTCTCACTAAATTTCGAAATTATTATTCCAATTATCTCATATTCATAATTTAACCATCATAATTTTAAAAGAATGTTTAATGCTTGAAAAAGTAATAAATATTTTTGTAATTTTATCACAGCAGTTGTTTATTTCTTAAACAAAAAAATTTAAATTATCTCTAAAAATACTTCAAATGTAATAGTAATAATAAAAGAATAAAAATAAATAAATAAAATTTATTATATAAATAAGTAATTTTTCATTTTAAAATCATGATACGAACTCCACACATATTTATAAATACTTCAAAAAACGGTTTCTGTAATAAATGTGAAAGAATAATTTCAAGTTATAAATTTTACTTCAACATATAAAATAGAAATAACACAAAACTATAATGATATTAATTTGTTATTTATCTCACTGAATTTTATTGCAAAGTATCACTTTTTAAAGATAACTGTCATTAAAATGCCTTTTTTATGTTGAAAGATGAAGGTCGTTTCGCTGATTTTTCGAAGTTTTTTTCGCTGATTCCATATGTATAGTATTTTTGAAAATTTCATTAATAAAAGGCTAAGAAGTTGAATTTTAAAACTCAATTGAATTTTAAAAAAAACTTGTGCCACGATAAAAAGAGCAATACTGCATTTGCATTTTCCTCAAAATACGTTTTTTAGGATTCTGGTAAACGTTTCTCAAACTCTACTTTATCCACAGTACTATTATTTTACATGCTATAGAGATTATTTTTTATACTGAGATCACAATTTTTTCTAATAAACACTCGCAAATTTACGTAAATCATAATATTTGTATAAGGATAAAGGAAAATTTTAATCATAAGTTTTAAAGTATTATTGAATTCACGTTTTGATTCGCTGGAATACAGATATGAAGATAATAAGACTAAAATATTCGTTGGAGCAATTGTAACATAAGTCAGTATAACAATATTGTGTGGCTCGCTTCTTTCCAAAATCAATTTGATAATCTGTACTATCGGTTAAAAAATACATCTTTATGTAAAGGTGATTCCATTTGATGGTTACGTGTAGGATGTCATAAATTTATTTCTTCAAAATATCGCTTACTTTAAGTGATACAAAAATCTATTTGCAATATCTGAATGGCAGACAAAGATATCAGACATTAATTTAATCTTTTTCATGATTTTTACTTACAATACTCATAAACATTCATTACTTTATGTAAGAAAGACGATATACAGAATTAAATCTCTAATTATAATTTAAAAATACATTCAAATCTATTTGTGAGAGGGGATAGGGACACTTAATAGAAAACGCATTTAACTTTTCTGAAACTTCATAAGTAACTATAAATTATACTGTTTGTAAAATATTAAAAAACATTTAACACAGTGACCGCATAAAAAAAAGTCCCATATAGCAAATAACTCAGAATATCACGAAGTAGCGAGAAATAAACTTTTCAAACAATGCAACGATTAATTTATACGTGAGAATGTTTTGAATGTTTTATTTGCGTATAAATTAAATACTACATATTCGAAAATTTCAAAATTTGCATAAAAAAATTATTCTTCGCAATCAAGAACGCGGATTTTCTTGCGGACAAAGGCTTCAAAATCACTTTCGTCCATTAAATATATTATTCGTTCAGAGTTGACATTTTTGGTGATACAGTGCAGGCGGTGATTAATTTTTGCGAACGCGATTGTTTTGTTAGCATAACACGGTAACCAGATATAAAAGATCGTTGGTCATTTTGGAATATTAAAGTTCTTTCAGAATTGGTACCTATTAACAGAAAAGTGCTTTTGTTTACTTCTTAGTATCGATTCCAAAATATTGACTTTTGTTATATACCACACAACAAAACACTCAAGAAAGGAGCGCATAAAAATGGATTTGTGTCATTGTATGAGAAAATTCACTTTCAGATCACAATTCGTTAATTTTCGTTGTGAAATAATTACTGACATATTAATTTCCTTCTGAAGGAAAAAAATTTTTTTTTTCAAAAAGTTCTGAAACTACTATGTTTTGGTAGGAATATATAACCTCAACAGTTCTTAAAATTATACATTTCTACATGGCATTAAAAATATTTTGTAAAGAGATGCATCCAACTTTTTGAAAGTAAGAAACCTCATTACGTGATGAAACATTAAATTTAAAGTTCATTTGACGACACGGTTTAATCTTCTTTTATAGACAGTTTCAAATTTCATCATGTAAATTGTTCATCTGTCAACTTTAAAACAGTCCGTGTTTTGCAAATGGAAGTAAATGCCTCCAAATGTTGTAATTGAAAGCTGCCATTCAGTGATGAATTCAAGTTGGCTCACAGATTCCATTCAATGAATAACTTAGAAAGATTAGAGTTGGAAAACTAACTTCAGTATAGAACTGCTTACGATATAAATTACTGTCTTGCGATGGAGACTGAAAACAAGAATAGAGTATTTGGTATCTTAGATTCAAATCTTTGCGAGGACATTTATACCTTCTTCATTCCTATCTTTCCTAGTAAGTACTTTAATTTTAAAAAAACAATAATAATTTGTAAACAAAATTTCGAAATTTTTTTTAAGAAAAATTCAGTTTTATGTTAAGCAGAATATTGGACATTTGCTCTTTTAAGCTATAGACGAATGTAAAGTGTCATTACTTAAAGAATTATATGTAATTGAAAAGTTTAAAAAGCATATTTCAAATGTTTACATTTTTTCTGAGTAAAAACCATTTCTATATTTTTTGCAATAATTCTTAAAATTAAAATTGCAATACTGTTACAAATATTTCAAGCTTTATGCTAAGTTCAAAGCAATAATTACATTATATATTTTTAATGTTATTTTATGCTCTATACTGTTATACCCAATTTGGTACTTTAGGTGGCAGTTGAGGTTTTCTGCCTTTATTGTTAAAATTTCAAGCTCTGGAAAGAAATTACATTAAGATTTGGAGTTAAATTATATGTTTGTCCTTTAAATTCATTCGAACAATTACTTAACTTCAGATGTTTTGTACCTTAATAATTGTTTTGCGATTAAAAGTGTTTTTAAATAATTTTGATCTTATTTTTAATAGATATTTTGCATTGCAATAATAAGTTCGTAAATATGTCCATAATGCAGAATAATCCCTTATTAGGTCAAAAGGTTGAAAATAAAATCAAAACAACGTTATATGATTAAAGTCTCTTGACTCCATCAAAATTTAGTGGACAATTTCTTATTATTAAGAAATTATTATTTTACTTATCATTAAAAAATGAGTTACAAAATTTTTAGAAAATAATGCATAAAATTTTCAAAAAATGTAATTATGAAAAATGTAATTTCAAAAAATGTAATAAAAACAAAGAAAATAAGAGTAGAAATTATTTATTTTTTGTAAAAAAAAATGTTTGGTGTAAACTCACATCTCTATATCTTGACTACTCTTTTATAGATTATTTAAGCTTCATAAAGATAGGTTCAGATTGTATTTCTCATAAATTCTTTACCAAATTACTAGTCGGTGGGCTAATGCGTAAATACCATGAAATTTATGAAAATGGTGATAATATGGTACCGAATATAAAAAAACGGATGAATAACAGAAGAAAAAATTTTAATTTTTGTCTGAGTAAAATCACATCTTTATATCTTTCCCACACTTACACTGAGTATTTAAAATTAATAAATATGGATTCGATATGCAATTCTTAAGAAGGAAATTACAATATTTTATTTATAAATTGAAAAGTACATTAAAAAAATAATAAATAAACAAAAGAATACCTATTTTGTTTAATTTATTATCGTCACCTTCCATTGAAAACGATAGAATATTACGAAATTACAAATACTTTTACACATGAGTGTAAGCAGATTCTGTACGATAATATATATACTGTTGTTCAAAATTAAGGGAATTTTCCAATTTGGTCGATTATCTCTAGAACTACTGAACAGATCTTAATGAAATTTGGTTTAAACATAGGATTGATATAATACCGAAAAATAATCATTCAACAGTTATAATATACACGCATGGTCGTACGTAACACTCATCTGAGTCGTAAGGTATGAAAGAGCAGTTGCAGAATAGAACAAAAAAAAGATTAATAGGGGTATGGTCCCCTCTTACAGATATACATGCCTCGCACCGTAATTTTATACTGTAAATGAGGGAGCTTTAGAGTTCCTGTGGTAATTGGTCCCACTCGTTCAGCAATGCTGTTTATAGGTATTGAATGATTCTCAGAAAGGGATTGCAGATTGCAAATGCCCTCCCAAAAGCGTCTCAAGCATATTTTATAGGATTGAGGTCTAGAGTTCTGGCTGGCCAATCCATCCAGTGAATATCCTCACTTTCTGGAAATTCGAACATCAAATAAGCTCTATGTGGCCTCGTGTTGTCTTCCAATAAAAGGAAATCAGGATCAGCTGCATTCCAGAGTAGGCGAACATAGGGCTCCAAGACCTCATCCCTATACCTCGCAGCTATCATAGTGCTTCTTTCAAAGACATGGAGGTGTGTGTGGCCATCCAACATGATGCCTACCCAGGCCATCAAGCCTCCGCTATCATAATGGTCGATTTCTCGGACATTGGAGGGCATGTGGCAGGTCCCTGGATTTTTTCCTTTAAAAGTACTGCGAGAATCACTGGTTAGGCTGAATCGGGACACATCAGTGAAGAGAACGGTCGCCTATTGATCCATGCTCCAATCTATATGGTCTCTGTACCATTTTAAGCGGACTCTCCTGTTCGCAGAACTAAATGGGGTTCAAGCAACAGGTCTTCTTGTAAAACGCATTCTCTCACAAAGTCTTCTGGAAACAGTCCCTTTTGAAACTCCGGTTCCTGAGGCAGCATACAACTAATGAGAAGCTGTATCATGCCTGTTACCTGTTACGCCTCTCTATAATGAACAAATGACGATCTTCTCTAGTCGTCGTAGCTCTTGGACGACCTTGGCAAGGTTTTCTCTTGTCGATATCCTGAAACTGTTTCCATAAATTGGACACGACGCTGGGTGTTAAATCGAATCCTCTGCAAATCTGGATTTTGGACTGGCCTGCTTCTAGCCTACCCACTATTCCCCACCATATTCTATCATCTAAACGTTGGTGGTTACTCAGTTTTGCTATTTTAATTTTAATGTAAGCGATTGCTGCAAAAAAAACACCGAGAAATTCGGCGAAATGTGCTAGCGAACGAAATGTGGAATTTGGCATGCGTGCTTTAAAACCCTGTTTTTCGACTAGTTGTAACCCACACTTACGTATACGCTTGCGTATTCGACGTACAACATTTGCATCTTTGTTTCGAAGTAATATTTATATATATATATATATATATATATATATATATATATATATATATAT
>BMAW01112868.1:123925-227077 GCA_019974015.1 Nephila pilipes
ATATATATATATATATATATATATATATATATATATATATATATATAAGACCACATAACGATTACAGCAGAAGTAAGAAGAGAGGAGAGAATAAGAGAGAGAATTTCGTTGTGTTTGTGGATATATAGCAGGGATCTTTCATAATAAACATCGCAAAGCAGGTAGTACAGGATAAGGAATTTTGGGGGGATTTCAAAATAAACAAGGAGTCTAATAGGGATTAATTTGTTAATTTGGCAGATTTATGATTGTGGGAATGCAAATTGAACCAATTTTATGAGAGCGTGATCTAATAAATAAAAGGATAATTTGGAAAGTTCAATTTTCTTTATTAACTGTTCATTTTAGGTGCAATGCGCAAGGTCGGCCGGCCGAACCGAAGCAAAAAAAAAAGATTTTTAGAGCGGTAAAACCTCTGTATCTCTTACAATGGTGAGACGATAAAAAGTGCTCTTTTTTTTCAGACTATCCCATTATATAATGGGGGGTAATATAAAAAACGTCATGGAACACGTGGTACAGGATAAGAGATTCTGGGGAAATATAATAGACAAGGAATCCGAAGGGATTATTTTGATAGATTTACTATCTTGGGAAAATGGGAAAATTAGCAAATTTTATGAGAGAGTGATCTAATAAATTAAAAAATAATTTGGAAAGGGATCAGAAAATAAGAATGAAATGAATTTTGAGTTAAGGGAGGGGGGAATGGCATAGAATAGAAAATTAAATTATTATTGGGAAAAGTTATTAAATTAAAGTTAAATCATTACACACACACACACACATATATATATACATAATTCCAGAACATAATTCTCTCTTTCTTAATAGATCGTATTTATGTCGAAATTTGATTAATCTATAAGGTCATAAATTTGTGTTTATAAAAACTTGATGTAATTTAAGTAAACATTATTATACGTTGCATTTGTAAAAAACGAAAAAATGCGTAAACGGAAAAGTGTTCACTATTAAAAGAAGATACTGAAAATAATGACAGATTATATTTATACTGTACAAAAAAATTTTCATTAGAAAAGGAATGTAACAAAAAAGGAATAATTTTTATGTTTCGGGCATATAAAAACTTTGGAAATGATTTTTTAATTTTCATTTCATTTTCGAGAGGAAATTTGTTTTATGAGTATCACATATATATTTTTATACATTCACATCTCTCTCTGCATGAAGGTCTTCTGTAAAATGAATGTCAAAGTCTTACTTTTTAGTAACACAAAACGGATATACAAGAGCTAATTAAAAATAGGCTTAAAGTACTCCAACAATAAATCCCTGCCTGGCCAACCCGCGGCCCGCGGATGTGGGTCACCTGAATAAGGATTTAAACTTTTATTGTTCATGAAAGTACCAAAGAACATTTTACTATAAGTTGTTCGTATCATACTCTACTACCATGGTAATATCTCACTACCTGACTCAACAGTTATCACAATTTTTCTTTACTCTTGTTCAGAAACAATTACAAAGCTTAATTTACTGGCCATCTGGTGCTATTGAACGATACATTAAGTATAACTAACAAGCAAACTTACTGAAGAGCAAAGGGTATGCATCACTAGACGTAAGGAGGCAATGCGACACGCAGTACATGTGAAATAGCAGCAGCCAGTCTGTCTGTAGCAAGCCTAATATATTTGACGCAGAAACGTTTTGTTCCAGATAGACTGACAGCTCGGTGTCTTTTAATCGCAGCGTTATGTTGTAAATGCAGGAAAGTTTTTTTTATATGTATTTCGTGTAAATTTATTTAATTCAATAAAATGTAATTTCCTTTCATTTATAGCAGAATGTTCTAGATTTCTCTTATGAGATTCGGGAGAATTAGTCGTTTCTCATGACTCGAAAGGTTAATGTTGTAGTAATTTTTAACGCGAGAAATTAAATCGACAACGAATTCATCACTTGCGTGCGCATGTGCATACACACACGGCTTCTAATGCAACCCGCCGGAATAAAATGCGTTTCAAAAGCGGCCCACAAATCCTTTTGGGTTGAATAAGCCTGTTAAAGACAATCACGAATAATTTCTTTTAAAAAGTCACAAAATTTATTTATATAAATGCTTAACTAGCTAGTAATTCAGATAACAACTGACTTTCCGATTATAAAGAAGTCACTGAATCTCCATAATGATGCGAATATATAATAATAACAAATATATTCAAATTTCTAATTTCGATATGTGCTTGAATATAAAAAAACACGAGCTAATTTGAAAAGTTGTATCTCTGCTCCAAACTTTTGTAATTTGTTAACACAGTATTCCTTTCAAAAATTATATAGCCATTTAAAAAGCAATTATATGCTTAATTTTTTTAATCTATTGAAAAAACAAATATTCTCATACTGCTTTATATCATTTATTTTTGTATTTATTAAAAGACACAACACTTTGTATGTAATTTATAGCTTCCTCTCCTTTTTTTACGTCTTCCCCCCCCCCGCCTTCTCTGTCTCATCTCTTATTTGTACAAGAGATATTAAATATTTAAAAGATTGGAAATTAATAGAATTTTATAATTACAAATTTATTATACTTAACTTCCCATTATCACTGTTGCGTTTTTTTTTTTTTTGTTTTTTTTTTTTTTTTTTTTTTTTTTAAAATAAACCTTTTTTTTATTTTAATGGTTTATGTTATAAAAAAAACTGCGCATTAATCAAGTCTTATTTGTTTTTGTCGATCTCTCTTTGGATCGCATTCTTTGCACCTCTCTTTTTTTAAGAACTCTGTTTTCCGATAATCACTGGCGCAATTACAAAAGTCTTTTTTTTTTTTTGAAACAATAATAATTTTCTTCATCATAGCAACTATTTTCCGATTTGTTTACGAAAAAAAGTTTTTATTATATAGCTTTTTTTAACTACGAGAAGGCATAAAAACCACTGTCACGTTTATGGAAGCCATTTTAATTACATTGTGGAATAAATACAGATAATCTCTCACAGTTCTACTGTGTATGCTGGAGTGACAGTTAATTTATCATACTTAACTCCCATTATCACTGGTACGGGTTTTCTTTTCTTTTCTTTTTTTTTTTTTTTTGATAAACAAGATTTACAATCATTCACTGGCTTGTGGTGAAAAAACTATGCATTAATCAAGCCTAATTTGTTTTTGTCGATCTCTCTTTGTACCGCATTCTTTGCACCTTTCTCTTTTAGGAACTCTGTTTTCCGATAATCACCTGGCACAATTACAAAAGTCTTTTTTTTTTTTTTTTTTGGAAACAATGATAATTTTCTTCATCATAATAACTGTTTTCCGATTTACTTAAGAAAAAAATCTTTAATATATAGCTTTTTTTAACAACAAGAAGGCATAAAAAAAACCTGAAACGTTTATAGAAGCCGTGATAGTTATGTTGTGGAATAAACACACTGAAAATCTCCGACAGCTCTACTGTGCATTCTGGGATGGCATTTAATTCATCAATAGAATCTTCTCCCCTTTTTGTTTAATTATAACATAAAATTATATCTAATTTCTTTCTTTCTCGTCTGAAACTTTGACCTGGTATATGGTACACAGTTGAAAGGAGGCTTATCAAATTATCCTTTTTCGTCACATATGAAACAAGAATGACACTCGTTTGAAAACCAAATAATGATAAAAATGTTTGTCTATCACGTGATAGCTATTGAACATTATTTGAAAGGTACATACACCTGCCAAAAATACTAAATTTACTTTTGTTTACATGTTTCCATGCATATTAGTGATGGAGGTAGATTAATCACAAACAGACAAATAAAAATTTTCATTTTTTAAAAGAAAAAACAATTCTAGTCTGAAAACGTAATAGACTAAACAAATTTATTTTGAGAAATGCCTAAGAAAGTATACCGTAATTAAAATCTATAGGAATAGACATGAAATGAATGTTATAAATGGGTCAATTATATATATTGGGAGTTATTGGTTAAAATATTTAATTTTTTTCAATGATATCAAATAGAAGAGCGTAAGTAAAGATTGTTCCCATAATGACAATTATAAAGCTTTTCAAACAGGTACGATTTTCCAAATTGTGAGATACATCTCTTGTTTGCAAAAACAGAATTTTCCAGGACAATCTTGAAAAACGCTCCGAATTCTCAGAAATGAGAAAAGCACTGACCATTGTTACAAAGAAACACATCAGAGATTTTATAAAAATACAAGCCATCATTACCAGCGAGGAAGTATTTGATTAAAGAATACTTGAAATAGAAAAATATATACAGCAAGCTAAATAAAGTATCAAATGGAGCACAAAAAAGAAGAGCTCCTCATTTATGAAACTCTCAAAATCTTTATAACACTCATGTAAGATTTCAAAATCTGATCATGACTCAATGCAGATATTTCCTCCAATTTTTTTGAAATGTTATGAATAGCGCACTTTAACTAACAGCACACCATAGAGTAATAAAAAGTAAATGTATTCAACGGCATAACTAGAACTATTAAGAAATAGCAATTATAGAAAAATAGTGAAAGTTTCTCCAATGCTTATATTCCTTTATCGATTTCACTCATATTAAAGTGATAGAGAAATTCATAAATTTCTTTATATTCTTTATATATTCTTATGCTAACTCATAGACAAAAAATTCTATTTGCATCTTCAATTTTTCATTTAAAACGTTTAGTAGCTCTTAATTCCCAGTACATTTATTTGTTGTGTTGCCTATTAACTGTTGCTATTCATTTTCCACAACCCTCAACTCTTCATAGTAATATAATTTGAATATTAGTATAATCTTCATAGTGTGGCGAATATAAAATGAGAAGATAAAATTCCATTTGAAAATTATGTATGCATTAAAAAGAGGACATTTAAAATAGCTTTTTCTTCAAATTAAATCCAAACGCAAGAGGCAGCTTTTTTCAATCAATTTATAATGATATTTTTTTGTTTTACACTGAAATTGATATTATTATTAAGATTTAGATTTTTAAGACAGATAACTATTCAAATCACTTATTACGATAAATGTTTCTTTTTACGATGAAATGCAATTTATGTATAAATTGCGTGCTTAAACTCAATAAAGAGAATCAAATTTTTTTATTTATTTTTGAAAAAAAGAGTAATTTATTGCGAAATACATTTTAAGTCCTTAAATCTATCATAATTTTAGATAAGTATATGTATATATATATATATATATATATTAACGTTTCCTAATATCATTATGTTATTTCTAAAAATACGCTATTCTCTAGTTTGAGTATGGATTTATCGGGGGTAATATTAATAAAATATAAACAACTAATTTTATTGCATATGAATGTATTTTCAGTGAAATTCCAAGCAACTTGAATTCGATTCATTACTTTTTAATAACTAAATACAGATGAGTTACCCTACATTTTTTCTAGTTTAAATGAGAGTTTTTTTTCTCTGTTATGAATACAGGCAATATTTAATTTTATCAGTTAGCTGATCATTAATTATGAAATCTTAAGAATTTGTGCAAGTTAAGTAAATTAACACACTTACCGCCTATCCTGTCAATATAAAATAATTGTTGTATTATGTTTTGCTTTTATATTAACGTAATAAATTCCATGCCAAATACATAAATATACGACATTGTAATAATTTATAGCAATACATTTTATTTAAAATACATATTGAGGCAGAAATAACTCTTCGATTTAAAACATAAATAATAAAGGTGTTATTCAACATTTTATTTCCCATTTTGAAAGAAAAATGTTTACCGTTTTTCACATTCACCTTCACTTCGTTTTGAAAACGATATGGTCCAAATGCCGACCTTCACTGTCTATGCCTTTCTGAAGTCTCATCCAGAAATTCCCCATTACCTTCTCAATCATTTCTTGCGATATTACCACAATTTTTTCGTGGATAGCAGCTTTCAATCCCTCGATTCTTCATGGCTTATTCTCGAAGACTTGTGATTTAGATGCTCCCAGAGAAGATATGCGTAATGCGATAGATCTGAGGAACGTGCAGGTCATGGAATGTCACCTCGTAGCGAGATCAGACGCTCCAGGAACATTTTTTTCAGCGAGTCTATCGATGTTCTGGTTGTATGGCATGTGGCACCATTTTGCAACCACAGAACCATATTCCTTTGCTCGTACAGTTTCGGCTGCATGAAGTTACGAAACAAATCCACATAACGGGCTGAAGTTACCGTAATTGCTTTCTTATTTTCCTCCAAAAACGTTTGGGCCTATAATCCCAAAATCTGCAACAGCACACTAAACAGTAACGCGATCACTATGGAGAGGTCATTCATCGATTTGTCTTTAAAAAATTTTGTAGCGAAAGTTATGGTTGTTCACACATCCCGACAAAGTCGAAAGTAAGCTTTATCACTCGAGAGAAGAATAAACGGTATGTGGAACATTTTACAGAATAATCTTAGAATACGTACTAAGATTAGCCTAATCACGGTCATTAAGTTCCTGTGCAATCATCAATTTGTAAAGATGGAATTTCTGGTTTAAATGTAAAAGTCTTCGAATACTCCGAACAGAAATCTCCACAGCAATAGCATGCCTACGGGCTGAATGTTGCGAAAATCGAAGAACGACTTGTCGAACGGCATCGACTTGCTATGGTATCCTTACGCTACGAGATATGTCAGGTGGTTTATTTAAAGCAGAACTTGCTCCTTGAAAATTTCGGGTCAATAACAAAATGGGTTTCGAATCAAAAATTTTAAAATTGAAAAAAGCTTAAAGTTCCTAAGAAATAATTGCTGTGAAGTGATACGCCTCTACACGAAAGCACGATGTTCATCGACCCACACAATGATGGCTACTTAAACGGTAAGACATCTGCTACTCAAAGCCAAGTCTAAATTCATGGCGGGAAATTAACGCCAAAACATGTTTGTTGGGAATGAGAGAGTTATTTTTGCCGCACCCTGCATAAATTTATAGACTTTTGACTAATCAATAGTGAAATGTTGTACCAATAAAGATGAAGTTTTGTTTTAAATTAACATCTCTCTACAGAAGTGGTTCTCAGAGAGGTCGGTACCACCGACCTGTGGATATTGAAGAGATCTGGGGGAGGAGGAGGTCCAAGGTTAATTGAAGAGACATTGAGGATCAACTGCTCTCCATGAGCAATACTCCCAAGAATGCGCTGAAAAGCTTGATTAAAACTAAAAATCATAAAACACGTGTTTAAATGAAATGTTCCAAAAGTCTGTTAAGCAATATCAGTCATTTTAAAGACTGATATTGGTACATGATATTTTGTTCTCAAAACTTGCTTCACTTGTACATGAACGAAAACAAAATTCAATCAAAATGCGATACATTGACCAAATGCATCACATTTCGATTGATTTTCTAATTGTTTTTGTTAAAATCGCACTTAGAAGTAACATGAGTTAAATATGTTCAAGTGATGAGGTTGACATCAGAGCTGACATCTCTCTTTCTCTCTCTCTCTCTCTCTCCAAACTTCCACACCAAGCCTGCAGGAGGCCTTGGAACTTGGACCAGATTTAACTTGTCACGGTGGTTCTTTAGTTGAAAGCCTCTGACTCAAGACTCGTCGGAAACAACACCGACCACGAATTTGCCATAATGACCACTAAGCTACTGCGACCACGTGTAATGCACCACGGGGGGTGAGGGTATGTTACGATTCGATCAACAAAGCTCATATTTAAAAGTTTGATCTGGTCATGACAAAATAAGGTTTCCACTGTCACGGCACCACGAATTTCCTGACATAATAATAATCTCATATAGATTTCCCTACTTCTCTTCTCAAAGCTAGATTACTGATTTTAACTGCATGGAATAAATGCATTCAAAAGAGTAAAAAAAATAATAAATGTGTTCTATGCGATTGCTTCCTGTTTTGGAATCATATGAAATATACATTAAGCATCTGAAAACTCACAACTACCGAATAGATTTCAAGAACGGAAGTCAATGTGTATATATGTAAAAAGGACAATAAGGAATTTTTTTCCAAAACGGTATCAGTAGGCCAATAAAGGTGGGGAACATATGCTATACATCAACAGAAGGCTATTTTTCACCAATTTCGTTATTTTAAACCAAGCTCAAGAGATGAAAAATTACTCTACTTGGACTGATACGTGCTCTCTTGACTATTACAGAGTAGAAAATAACGTTCAAAAATCCAAATTTGAGAGCTTTATTTACGTAGAAACAAATATGTTCATATTTTTCAAATGTATTGAACAAATTTTAATTTTACAAACATTTTAATATCTAAACATATTGAATATTAAAGTCTGCAGCAAATATAATTCACATGTGCATTAGTGGTCTCCCTTACATCCTCGTTAAAGACAGCTGGACTCAAGCTACGTATCAGTTTCCCACGAACTTTGACCTTTGGTGTCCGATCGCCTAAGAACCCAAAGCGTCCCTGCACTAGAAGCTACAGTTTTGCAGGTGTTATTATCTTTCCGTATGGAGTACTCAGTGATCAATAACAGAGTTTATTAATTCACCTGTCCGACCAAAAGAAGAGATTATGTCCCGTGGTTTTGAAAGAGGCGTGAACAATTTCATTCCGAAAAATATTTTCGAAGAGAAGGGACATTAGAAATTATTAAATGTTCGACTAGAAAGGCTTGTGGTGTACATTGTACTACTTTTTCTAGCGTACGACTAGCACCAAAGAAAGTTATATTTGTTTAGCAAAAATAAGTGTCACAAGCACTTTAGTTGGTTGTAAGTATATTTAATATATTTTAATTAATTAAAATATATTAAATATACTGCATAATATATTTTATAATATATTTTATAAAATATATTATAAATATATTTATAATATATATATGCTATAATATATTTTAATTAATGTAAACAATATTCTCTAAGGATCCTGTTATTTAAGGCAGCCTACATCAAAATCAGCAACCAAAAGTCTTTATAAAAATGGATTACCTCAGGTTTTCTGTCTATTTTGTATAAAGTTCATTTCCTATTATTTTGCCTGGATATGACACATTTTTAGTTTTAAATTTATTCTCTGAAGAGAGAAACGATTTTTTACAGATAATCCATAAGGATGGAAGATGAAAGGGATAAATTATTTTTAGAGATAATCTTTCAGTGAATTTGAATGAATTAAAAGAGAATTCCGCCGCTAACATGAAACAATTTCTAAGCTAAAAATATCTATTTATATTGTGAAGCAATCAGAAAACATTATCAAATAAACACAAGGGGGAAATGAATTGATTGAATAAAATGTTTAATATTAATTTTTTTTTCAATTAAAAGAAAACTTTCCTCTTAAGGCTAACGTTTGCCAGCCATTTTTACTTTGTGACTGTAATGTTAATCTTAATAAATTTCTACTATCTCCCTCAAATATTTACTATTTGATATATTTGAATGCAATAAAGTGCATCTGAATGAGCAAAACATTAGGAAGGCTTCTGTGGAATTACCTTTTCACTCCGAATTTTAAAAATATTTTTACTCCTATTTTAATGATTCGTTCGTTTGTTTCCCAGTCTTTCAAAAATATTTAAATAATTTTCAAAAATCGTGGGAAAAATCTAATTCCACAGAAACCTTTATTATTTTTTGCTCTTTCGAATATACTTTTTTGTATTTAAATAGATACAATAGTAAATATTTCAGGATGGTAGTAGAAATTCTATACGATTAACATTACGTTCATGAAATCAAAATGGCCCGTAGACGAGAGCATTAATTTACTTACTAAATATTTTGGACAACTAAAATACTTATAAATTACTAAGAGAAAGACATTTTTGTGATCAAAAACGTTATCATAAAACAAAAAAGCTAAAATTTAAAAAAAATTAGAACGTGTTTTAAATACAGTTTTTGATTTATGTTTTCTCTAAATATTTATACAAGTAATCTGTATTTTTCAAATTTATTGGATGTAAATTTCTTCATTTTTGATATTTCTTTACATCTTTTTTTTCCTGAAAAGAAATAAAATGTTTTCACTTATTAGACCAAATAAATATTTATGACAACTAAAATATTTATTAGCCAATAAAGAAAAAATCTTCTAAGCGAAAACGTCAAAATGAATTATTTCGAATAGAACTATAAATATTTCGTAAATAAAACATAAAAAACTAATCAAATAAACGGGGAAGGAAAAAATAATTGTTAAATTGTATGAGCGAAACCAATTTTGAAAGCTTCGAAATTGTTGTCGTTCACTTGAAGTCATTATCCTGAATTATAAATAAAGCACCAGTATTTTATGCAGATTACAATAAAAATTCAACATATATAGAAGATCGATAAGATCACTTCGTACAAGCTCTAGAGTTTCTGCAAATAATTTGAACCCAATTCATTCCTGATCTTCACGAATCCTCTTAATTTCGTTTCGTGGAAGAGAACATAAATATGTTCTCGATATACAACTGGATATCATTTTTGTTCTACTCATCTGCCATTTTTCCTTTCACACCTGCTTCTAGAGCAAACTACTTCAGTAGAAGATCCTGCTTATTTCTTGTTTTATTCGATGCCACGAATTCCATTTTTCATTTCTTTACAATATTGTCTTTATCAATGCATGGGAAAAGTGCATTTCTATCACTATCAATTTTAACAATAGGCATCGTAGACATTACACAACGCAGCATTCATCTTAAGCAAATGAATCGAATGAAAAAAATAATTAAGATTCTCAGACATCTGCAAAACTCTAAAAATGCTGATAACGTACTATGGCTAAAAGTACTTATCGTTAAAAGTATAACACTGAAAATTATCGGGTGCATTTATAAATGGTTCTTGACAAAAGAATCTTATAATATTTCCCACTTTTTCTTTGGTTATTCTTTCCACGAACAGTTATACAACTGCATTCTACTGTCTCTTTTTGAAATTCATTATCTCGTAATCTTTTCAATGCCAAGGATGTATTTTGCTTTCTTTTATATTGCTGTTTGCCTTGACACAAGATGTCTTATAAGAAACTTTGAGGCCTCGTTATTAAAGGAAAATAAATTTAATTATGAAAGCCTTTTGCGCAAGTATTCGGTAATTAAATCAGTAGTTAAAGAGATTGATGACACAGCTGGTTTTCTAGTATTCACGACATTGATTTACAACTCATGTGTATTGTGTTTTTCATTGTATGTGACTCTAGAACCTTACGTGTTTGAGGATAAAATTTCAACGTATATTAATTTCCTCACTAATTTTGTGTTATTCGTAGTTATGACGTCTTCGGCCTCATTGGTTGCAGAAGCTTCCGCTGAAGTTAGTATCGCGGCGTTAACTGTACCTGTAGACAATGAAAGATGGAACTTTGACTACCAAAGATTCATTATGTTAGCTGAAAAGGAAATAACACTGTCGGTGTGGAAAATCACACCTATAAGAAGAAATTTTATTTTCGGTATAATAGGGATACTTTTAACATATACTTTAATGTTTTACACACTGAGTCCAGTTTAAAAGTCTTACATTGTTTTAAGATAAAATGAGTCTTCACGATTAGATTATAATTATCTTTCTCCCTCTGAATGTGATTTGCTTACTGCTTTATTAAGTAAGAAATATATAAGTACTATAGAATAAAGTAGGAATTTAATAATGAGTAATTTAAAATCAAATAATGATTTATTCAGCTTTTACGTCACACCTAACAAATATGTGGATATTTTTTCAGAATAATAGCTTAGTTAAAAGTTAAATGCATCGAAGAAAACTAGAACAGCAATTTTTCTACAGTACTGATGTATCATTTAAATAGTTCACAACTACTGGAGGAGAAATTAAAATAAGAAATACACAGTCCCATAAATGTATGGGAAAATAGAGTTCTGTCCAAAATGGTAGAAATTTTTAATCCTTTTTTTAAATTAATTTGAATACCCGATCAGAGATGGTTTGAACTAACTTTTACAGCATTGACCGATTGATACATAGTTTATTGATTTCACACTCTTACAAGCAACTCGAGACCTATTGGCGACGGACCTGGTAACTTTGATCCTCTGTCAAATGACAGTAATGACACCAATACTGGCACCTTCCATTCCAAACTTCCATACTACACCATCGTGAGGACTTGGGACCTTGGCAGATTAAACATGTATCAGATTCATAAACGGCAGATCTTTTGTGGCATCCGTGTACGAACACAAGACTCGACGCAAAAAAGCGCCGGCTGCGAGTTCGCGACCAGGACCACTAGGCTACTGGGCCACAGGTTATGCAGCAAATTAGGTTTTCAAGAGAATAATCTCTAGTCTATTTTCTGCTTTAGCTCCAACATGGTTGAAAAGTGGCCTTATCTTAAGCTAATGATCCTCAAATACTTTGCCCTAATATTCTACACTTGCTGTAATATATATGTTATATGTTAATCTGTAACATTTCCGGCTTATTATATAAAACTATTTTAAATCAGGCTTTGATTTTACGTTCTATTTTTAATTTCTCAAAACCGAATAATACCATTCGGTAGCACAGAAAAATAAAATTATTTGTAGATTTTATGGCAATTTTTTTTTTGTTTGTAATTAAATTGCATTGGGTTTATAAATTTTTTACAAATCCATTAAAAATGTAATTCTAAGAAAGACATTGCAAAAAAAAAATAATGATAAAAAATAATTTAATAATATTGAATTTTAACTTACATCTACCTATCATATTTATAGATTTTAAATTACTGGAATTTAATTGCCGTATTGGTGAAATAAATCATCCAATTTAAAGTAAATCTACCATTAATTATCCACATTTGTCATGTAAATCACTATATTTACGAATTGCACAACTATTCTAAAGTTAAGCATTGTTCGTATAATGCTAAAATGTGAGAAAATATTGGTACGCTTGTTTGAAATGACATAAAAATTCATCTGTAGATGATGAAACTTCGTCTTTATGCAAAACATATACGTTAACACCTATATGTTTTGCAAAAAGACGAAGCAAAACATGCGCAAAACATAAGCGCTCTTCGGAACACAGATAAATCGACTCACTCGACATAAGCAGTTCAAAAGGTTTGCGTGCAATTTATGAGCGAAGGAACATTGTTAACAATTAAAAGGAATGAATGATGGCACATAGACGATAGTGATAGTAAGAAAAGTCGCAATGCTCGAATCCGAAAGATCTCAAACCGAAATGTCTCGAATTCTGAATGTGCCTCAAAACTGGGCTGAGGTTTTAAAATGCAGGAAATGTTAACCAACGACTAGTACCAGGTCGGCTGTTAACAAGGCTGACATCTGAAAATAATAGCGTGACGTTAGAGTGACAATTTTGCTAGAGAATTGAGTTCAACGCTAACAGCCACCTTAGGAGTACAAGTTTCCAAACAAACTGTTCAAAGGAGATTCATTGATGTTGATCTCTAAACCAGACGTTCAGCCGTTTTCATTCGCCTCATGTCTACGCATAAACGAGCTCATTTAAAGTACAATTTGGATCATCAGTACTGGAGTTTGGAGCATTAGGTCAATGAGATGTTCAGTGATAAATCGAATAGCCCATCGTCACAAATGAATATTTAAAAAAAAAAATATTTTAAATGCAATAAACACCAGAATCGTTTCAAAGATTTCCTACAGATAAAGAAAGGTGAGGTTCCCTAAATGAGAGAAATATTTATATATTCAGAAGCACTTCATTGATATTCAAATTATTAATTATACGAAATGTGGAAATTATCACATATCCTCATTTTATTTCATTGCAGTGTAATATTTTTGTTAATGGGGATACCTATCACCACAAATTGTGAAGAAAAATAAATTTTTTCTTGCCTTACAATACCATTCTTTTTTCTTTCTAAGTTATGTAACTAGATTCTTCATCGGCTAACAAAATTTCTGTATTATTTTTTATTTCCTTTATAAACTCATGCGTTAGTCAATAAAATTCCTTAATCAATTATATTTCGTAATAAGATAAGAATTAAGGATTTATTTAAGCCGAAAATGAGATGTAATTTTTATTACGAGAATACCTTTTTTCAAACAAATAATTTCTGCAGTTGAGATACATATACTCTTTCATAATAATATTTTCTTATCATTTGGGAACATTAAATAAATACACAACTCTTTACTTCAGAATCATTAACATATTTGGAGTTAAAATATGAGTCTCAAAATACCAAAAATATTATATAGCAGAAAAAATGTTTGATTTAAATAAATCTGGTTAGTATATTTTAAAATACGCTCCACTCACATGATAGTGAATTTAGAATATAATATTATTACAAAGCTATTTTTCAAAGTGAACAAAGTTCTGGATATCGAAACTCTTCTCTAAAGCCAGCTAAGAAAATCTTCAAAAAACAATAAGAGAGAAAAAAATTGGAATTTTAAATAATTTAATTTCATTACTTAAAGTCAAAATTTTTTATTTCAAATATTAAATAACTTCTTCACTGAAACACTTTTAATGGATTCTGAGATTTTTTTTTTTTTCTAAAAAAATCTGCGCATCAGGAAAGGAAGTAAACTTGGAACTAGAAAAGATAAGTCTAATTTAAGTAAAAAGAAATTGTAAAAAATTTCAGAGAAAAGAAACTGAACTAGCTCATGGCTCCATCTACCGATATCTTTTTTTTAAAACAAAGAAACTGTAAATCATTTACTTACCTAATTTCTGAAGATTGTGAATATGATTCAAATCAGTGGGTTTTTTTGGAGTAAATATTTCTTTTGAACCATATCAGCAATTCTTTAGAAATTATTATTAACTTCTATTTATTTCAACTGTCAAAAACTCTCAGGTTTCAAAAGTTACAAGATCTTTCAAAAAAAATTTCGTTAAAATTAGAATAAAACTCTTATTATTATTAATATTATATATATATATATATGTATATATATTACACAATCACAATACAGAGAGTAGTAACTATAAAAAAAATTTGAAAGTACAGAAAAAAAATTATTAATTATTGAATCTTAAAAAATAAACTTATTTAAAAAATTTAGAAAAAAAATATAAAAATTTAATAAATAGAAGTATATATATATATACATACATATATATATATATGAGAAAGAGAGAAGAGACAGAGAGAGAATTAGCAAGAAATAATAGTAAAAAGAAAAATCCTTAAAAATGGATGAAATGTGAAAATAAAGATGTAGAATACTGACACTAGGGGTTAGGTACAGAAACAAAGAGAAAGTATCAGAAATTCTCTAACTTAAATATATAAATTCATTGAAAAAACTAAAACATAAGAAATAACAAGCTCTTTTTCGAAAAAAAAAATATAAATAAAGTTAAGAAATAAAGGTATAATAAAACTAACTGCTCTTTAAACAACGTTAATATTGCCATTTTAGTAGCCATTTAATCCACACTAAATGGCGAAAAATGCCGCCAAAATGTCAAATCCATAATCATAACGATAGTATCGGCTTCAATGAATCAGAATTATATTTAAGAACATCAACATAAGATATAAACATCAACATAAATAAGATTTAAAAACATCAACATAAGTTTAGAAATAGATTTTAAATAATGATTATAAAAAGATTTAATATAAATATATATACAGAAAAAGAAGTGAAATGCAAAAAACAAAAAACACAATTCTTCTATTTTATAATTTTAAAAATAATTAATCTATATATTATTATTTTCGTTTCTTAATTTTGATTTTAAGAAATTAATTGAAATTAATTGAGATATTATGTTGATGTTCTTAATTAATTAAGAATTATATTTAAGAACATCAACATAAGATTTAAACATCAACATAAATAAGGATTAAAAACATCAGCATAAGTTTAGAAATAGATTTTAAATAATGATTATAAATAGATTTAATATAAATATATATATAGAAAAAGAAGTGAAATGCAAAAAACAAAAAAGACAATTCTTCTATTTTATAATCTTAAAAATAATTAATCTATATATTATTATTTTTGTTTCTTAATTTTGATTTTAAGAAATTAATTGAGTAATTCATTTTAACATAAGTAAAAAATAACTTATTTAAACATTTTTGGAAATTTAAAGAATTAGTATTGCGTAAATTTTAAATAAATGTTATACTTCTAAAAATATTTAAGCTTAAATTTCTAGCAAAGAAACTAAATAAGAATTGTTATCTCCCTTGTCAAATGTCCTATTAAATGTCCTATTATAATCTGCTTCGCTAGAATGTTTATACGTTAGAATCAGATTTAAATAAGATGGATAAATGATAAATCCAGTTTAAAACCTGAGTTAAATTTATTTTGAAAAATTATAAAGTCATCTATGTATCTGAACAAAGTGAATTTATTTTTGGGTAACATTTTATTCATAAGAATTTAAGTAAATATTGGCTAGACTATTACTAGTTGGTCCACGCTGAGATACTCCTTTAATTTACTTATATTTCTTATCATTTAAAATTTTTTATCGCTATAACGATGTGTGGTATTCAAAAATTAGCATTTGGTAATAATAACAGCTTTTACTAGTTTTAATATTATTTTTAAATGGAATTATTATATTTTGTTATAGCATTATATACATGTTTGTTTTGGATATTTATCAAACATTAATAAGTATATTGTTACTCTTAAATATCAATATGTGTGTGTGTGTGTGTGTGTGTGTGTGTAAGATTACCTAGTTAATTATCAATTTATCAACTGTATTTTTAATGATATTCTAAATCTAGTTCCTCCATTGCTCGATTGATGGCACCACTAATCAGCATCATATAATAGCTCACGCAGCGCTTCCTATTCCTGAACAAAACTGAGGAACGTTTAACTCTCGCCCTTCTTCTTCTGTTACCCTCCTTTTCCTCCTTCCCTCTTCTCCCGATGTATCTAAACTAACCCTAGCAAGTATTTCAACACCCATCACCGATATGTAATAAAATTGGGCTGCATCCTTCTTCTTAAATGAACTAGTTATTTAAAGTATGGATAAAGTAGCTTTGGTAGATATTTTCCCTTCAGTTTCCCTCCAAATAAATGAAGTAAAACAATTTGAGGCCTCATCTCTGAACTGGTAAATGGCAACACCGAATTCGAAAATGCAATACCTCCCCCCTAGACTCCGAAGCACCAGGCCTGTGTCTAATCTAGACATATACCACATCTAGACATATATATAAGTAAGGTATAGCAAATGAAGACGATTTCACATAGGAAAATATGGGAACACATGAAAGCATTACGATGTAAAGCTGGTGTGTATCCACAAATTCTGATCTCACTCAAGGCTATCTTGACTAGTGAATCCGGACGTCATTCGACATTGTTTCTTTGCAGATATAGCAAGAATTGGTATTCGTTCAACAAACTTGCAGATATTCAGCTAACTTAATATAATGCGACAGGGGAAAGTGGTCGGGTAGCAAAGCAAATGCGTGCAGGACACAACCCCAACTAGAGCATACCGCAACATGAAACAATTAAATGTGTTCAACAACACCTGCAAAACTGAACCATTTGACAATAAATATCTTGATACAGGAATACACTGTTCGACACGATGCATTTTCAGCATCATTGAGTCCTATTGAAAACTATCATTGAAACTAACATTGAGACCGTCGAAGAAAAATCAAGTTTTTCCAGCATACGAAGTATTGCTCTCCAACTTATTTTTCACTCAACAGAGAGACGAATGTAAAAAGACTGATGTAAACATCCATTTATTATACAAAATAGATATTCCTTTTATTTACGTAAACAAAATATGCATAAAAATCCTTTTATTATACAAAATAGACAGTCCTTTTATTTACATAAACATAATATGCATAAACATCCTTTTATTATGTAAAATAGACAGTTCATGATACTTCTACAAAGTCTCATTGTCGAGTTAATGATCGATTGCATTTGTCTGATAGCTTTGGGCGTGAACGGAAGTTGCGCATACACATCACCCTCTACAACGTCATGTTTTTTGTTACCGCTCATTCTTTCCTTTGTCAGATCGTTTCCAATTTTTGCTATTTCTTATTTTAAAATATCATGTGTGTGTGTGTGTGTGTGTGTTAAGATTTTATTTATTTATACAATTAAACAGATTAATGACATAGTCTGTATAAATGGCCGAAAAGATTTTACTATTTTTTTTAGACTTTAGTCCAGCTTCGGCCACCAAGGGCGAAACGAAAACGCAATAAAAATCTCAGATGATCATCAGAGAGGAGTGTATTAGAGCAAGAGCGGAATGAGAGAAATTTTGTTGCGTAAAGTTATAAGGGATCTTTCAAAATAAACATCATATAACACGTGGTACAGTATTAGGGATTCTAGGGAAATATCATAAAAGACAACAAGGAGTCTAATAGGGATTGTTTTGATAGATTTATGGTCATAGGAACGCAAATTTAACCATGATTAACCATGATCTAATAAATAAAAGGATAATTTGGAAGAAGATAAGGAAATAAGAATTAACTCGTTACTTTTTAATTAGGAAATGGAATAGAATATGTAATTAAATTATTATTAAGAGAAATTACTGAATTAATGTAAAATATCATTATATATATATATATATATATATATATATATATACGTGTGTGCGTGCGTGCGTGCGTGCGTGTGAAACGTTGTCATGTTAAATGCATAATCAAATTTTGAAAATTATATGTAACATACTTACAATAAAGTTCAGGATTTTTGCAAATTGACTGTTTATATATTCTGTTGAATATTTAAACATTCAGAGGCAAGACGTGTTAATGTTATTGTTACTATGATTTGGATTTCGTTGAGCGGTTACTTAATAGTTCAGGATAATCAATTTAAAAGAGTACCTGTAGGTTTTTCTTATTACCCTTAAATCTGACGGACATGGCAACTATTCTAACACTAAAGTGCAATTGTTTGAACCTTTTTTGAGAATGGGAGAAAATTTCCAACACAGTTGGACTGTCGTAACTTTATTTGTGAGTTAAAATAGAAATGGGGACACACAATGTTACTTAATCCTGTGATAATTTTATTTGTTTAATACATAATTTAATTCAAAAATTTTACATTATCATTCCTTACAACAAATGCTGAAAATGTTCACCACCATTTTGAATGCAAACATGAACACATCTAATCAAGGTTTTTGGCACACTTCGAAACATTGTTGGTGTTATTGGTGAGATTTCTTCTTATAATTTGTTTCAATTCATCAATATTTGCGTGACTTTTCAGTAAAACGCTATCTTTGAAATCACCCCACAAAAAAACACAATCTAACAGGGTAAGATCTGGTGACCTTGGTGGGAAGAGGCCTTTTTAAATTAAAAAATCATCAAAGAATTTCTTAGGCATTTTTTTGTTAGGTTTGTCGTGTGTGGATATATCTAAGTGTTGCTGAAATCAGCAGTAACTGTCCTGTATCTCCAATGGAGCAATAAACGTTTCAATTATGTCCAGGTACACTTTGGAATTCATTAAAATAAAAGAATTAGTTCATGCAGACAATTTTTATTTCTCTTATTCATAATCTTATGGAATAAGCTTTCAAAAATTAAAAAAAAAAAAAAAAAAAACGTTCAAAGTAGCCGAAATGTGGTGAAATCATTTACGCAGAATCGGATTAAAAATTACTAATGATGTTCACGTGAATTTATGTTTAAAAAACGAGTTTCAGCATTTAGAAAGTGAAAAAAAAAAACGATACCCACACATTAAATATAGACATGTTACATAAGTAATGACGTTTAAAATTTGGCTACATATATTATAAATGTAGACATCAAAAAACAAACGGATACTCTTTTAAATTGATCACTCTGTACATCAGTGCTAGAGGTAAAAGGAAGCAAAAGCAGATAACACATGTAGGGAGAATAAAGACGAATCCAGTGAATCTCTTCCCATTTCTGGAAACTCTATCCCTTTTATTAAATTTTAATTATCGATAAACTTCCGAAAAATCATGCGATTGGAAACTGTTTGTTGATTTGTCCATTCCCATAAGAAGGGATGTCACGTCATTTTGCGTGCTATTATATCATCAAATGGTTACCATTATTTTTATAATAGAAGACTACTAATGATTAAAGGGATACAATATCCTAAAAATGACCAAAATATTTTTAAAATAATTGTTATTTAATTTTAATTGTGTGACTTTCCAAAATTTATTTACAAAACTTCTTAGCTCTAATATTTTTTGAAGAGTTGTTCAAATTTTCTTCAACAGAAAGCCACACACACACAAATCATTTCTCTCTCTATCTCTACTTGACTTTTAAAATTTTAATCTATTTTTTTCAGCTTTTCTTCTATTCATGGCAATCATATATTGAAAATTCTAATGTGTTGTTTGTAATTAATATAAATCATTTACATTTTATGAGGATTTAGAAAGTCGGTTATTTTTTAATGAAAAATCTGCAAACTTTTTTTATTGTTTTCCATCGTGTCTGGTTGGAACCTAATTTATAAAACACTAAATAACACTAATATAATCAAACCCATGTACTTGTGAGAAATAATTCTAATAAATTGAGGAAAAAATGCTTAAAAGAATTAAAATTTGTAGAAGTAGCGGGAATGATAAAAAAAGAGAAATATTTTCTTAAAAAATTAAAAAGGAAATAATTGCTTGTTTGAAAACAAAGCTTTTTTCCTAAAATGCATATTTTATGTGTTCAAATATGATACATAACAGGTCAATTGAAAAGTCCCCAGCCTACCATAGTAAAACACATTTTTTTGGCAAAATTAGTTTTTTTTTATTCAACATAATTCCCTTCAAGGGTGATACACTGATTATAGCGACCCTTTAAGGCACACGAACACGTTCGGAGTACTTTTTTTTAAAAACATTATTTAGAGAAAAATTTATACCCTTTTTAACTTCAGTTTCAATGTAAATAAGGTATGTTAAACTGATATTTGCAATAAATTACTTAAGTTTCACAAAATTAGCAAATTTATAGAGAATTTTGAAGAAATTTTAGAAAATTTTCAAAAATGCTACATGAAAATGTATTCACCTAATTTATGTAAATTTAGTATCAAAATAAACCTTATACATGTACCTAAGGCTGGGTCTAAAATATTATGGCTATTTAAATAAATAAAAATTTCAGAGCCAGTCGAAGAGCTATTACAAGAAATTTACCATATTTTACAACGTTGTTATACGAATAATAGGCCATAATTTTAAAAATATTCTTATTATGAACATTATTTTAGACCAAGCCCTAGACAACATTATGAGAAAAGATAATACTAAGTTTCAAAGAAATTTATCAGTAATATTTTGAGTTATCATTTTTGGAATTTTCAAAATATGCGAAAAAACTGATTTTGAGAAAAATGCATTTTTAGTACAATTTATCATATATTTTCTATATACACACAATCACTTACTTAAAATTCACCAGTTTTAAAGCTGACACCTTCTCTTTGCTCATTTTTAACCATTTTTTTTTTCTTTTTAGCTAACCTATTTTTTTTTCTGGCAACTTTTACCGTTGAAAAAGAATGTCGTTTAGATTCTGTGACTCGAACTTCATCTAGTTCTGCAAAACCTTTTAATGTAAATGCACCAATAGGCCCATTGAAATGTTTCAATACATCCAATAATCCTTGAAATCCCTTATTAAATTGAATTACTGCCATATATCCTCCTAATCGCAGTGTTGGTAATGCAACAAAGACGTCTTTTGGAATGAATTTCCACAAAATTCCATTGAAGCACTCATTTGCATTTTGAGTTTTTCCTGGTAAGCATTTCTCCAATAGGCTTTAGTCGCAAAATTTCATATATATTGGTTTTATAATGTTAACCAGATTTTGTGGAAGTCCTTTAGACTTGTCCTTATAGATTTGTTTATTGAGTGATACAGCTCGTTGATATTTGCACCAGCTATCCGGTCCAACAGGGCATTGGCCGTGCATTGGTTGTTTTGCATTTGAACAACAGTGAAAAAATGCTGCAATTACTGCACGTTGCATACCTTCTAAATTATTCACATTGTCACGGATAGCTATGCCATAATAATTTTGCAACTTATCGATGAAGGCATCTGTCAGTTTTCCCCATCCTCCAAGCCCTTTTCGTGTTGATTTCAATTTTCTTAATCTTGTTCCAACACGTTTTTGTATATGTCCTATACATTCATATTTTGTAACGGTATTCTGGCCATAAATATTTTTCACAGCATCATACGCTTTGGAGTCACCACCTCCAAAAAAGCTTACATATTGTAATTTCCTCATTTCAACCGAACGTTCAAAAAGGCGATATACGCCAACAGGTTCCATAGCACCAGATGATCCTGTATGCTTTGCACAGTTATGAATGGTGTTTAATCCTTTATTTTTTGAATCGCAAAGTCTACATATTTTAGACATGAATTCAATGTCTAATACCTTCCCTGTATCTATTGAAATAACAGAGACACATCCATTCAAGGATGAATATCCTCTGCGTTGCCAAGTTCCATCAACCGACACACCACACACACACACATTGATATAATTCAGAATCATTTTCATTACCTCTAATTTCCAAAGCAGCTTTATTCATAGTATTACACGCTACGTAGCTAGCAGCAACTTCAAGTTTTTTTCTCAAGGAAACCAAATCCTGTCTTTGAAGGAACATTTATATTGATGGCGGAACAAAGTTTTTTGGCCGCAGAATATCCTTTGCCAATGACTCTCATACCAAAAACAAATGCAAGATTAATATTATGCAATTTGTTTATTTTATCAGATGAACAAAAAGAGAAGGAATAGTCACAGTTTTCACATTTTAAAGTCATGTTCATGGCTAATCCAAAAACAGATTCTTGCATTACATTAATACTTCTTTTAAAACATACAGGACAACATAATAAAGAAATTACATGACTGAAAATTCCTAAGTTAAAAATAACATTTTTTTCATTATTTTCAGTAACATCTGAAGGTTTGAAAGAATTCATCAATTTTGTTTCACTGGCAGTTGAAATATCTACATCTTTACTAATTTTTTCATTCTCTGGAACTGGAACTTTATTAGAGTACCTATTTCCTTTGAACTGTCTTTTACGAGAATAACTTTTATTTCTGTTATTTTCCATAGCTGTAAAAATAATAATACCAGAAAGAAAATTCAGTATTGTTTCAAATAAAAAGTAATAAGTTTTGTTATGCAACTTCACAAGCACAGTTGTCAACAAATCAAGCTGTATGTAAATAAAACAATTATTGCCAGATTTCCTTAAATTCTACGTCGTCAGACACTAGCACAATGCTTAATTATTTTAAATATTGCATCAAATGTTTTCTAAATTTATATTAAAAATAAATATGGTATTTTAATTCTGTTTGACATCTTTAAAGGGCATTTAAATGCTGACTTCCGGTCATTTAAATACCCACATCCGGTTTTTTGAGCTTTACTAATTCTTTAATATCTTGGCTTTTAAGTGACGTAGAAACAAAATAAAAACAGTTTTATAAAGCTAAATAAATGCTTTATTCAAGAAAACAAAAAACTGAAAATGTGATTTTTTCGAAAATTGACCATTTCAACGTGTTCGTATACCTTAACTTTTCGATACCATTTTTGTAGTACGATTTGTCATTTGCTTCAAAATAGGCAACAATTTCAGCGATCAACTCTTCATTCGACGAAAATTTCTTCCCAGCGAGCATTCTTTTGAGATCTAAGAACAGGAAATAGTCGCTGGGGGGCCAGATCTGGAGAATACGGTGGATGAGGAAGCAATTCGAAGCCCAATTCATGGATTTTTGCCATCGTTTTCACTGACTTGTGACACGGTGCATTGTCTTGGTGAAGCAGCACTTTCTTTTTCTTCAAATGCGGCCGTTTTTCGGCCATTTCGTCCTTCAAACGGTGCAATAACGCTATGTAATAGTCGCTGTTGATAGTCCTTCCTTTTTCAAGGTAGTCAATGAAAATTATTCCATGCGCATCCCAAAATACAGACGCCATAACCTTGCCAGTCGACTGTTGCGTTTTCCCACGCTTTGGAGCGGGTTCATCGTGTGCAGTCCACTCGGATGACTGTCGATTGGACTTCAGAGTGAAATGATGGAGCCATGTTTCATCCATTGTCACAAATTGACGCAAAAACTCGGGTTTATTACGCTCGATCATCTTCAAACACTGCTCCGAATCATCAACTCGTTGTTGTTTTTGGTCAAAAGTGAGCTCGCGCGGCACCCACTTTGCACAGAGCTTTCTCATACCCAAATATTCGTGAATGATGTGATGCACACGTTCAGTTGATATCTTTAGAGTGTCTGCTATTTCATTCAATTTCAATTGACGGTCATTAAAAATCATTTTGTGGATTTTTTTAATGTTTTCGTCGGTAACAACCTCTTTGGGGCGTCCACCGTCTTCGGTGCTCATTTCACCACGTCTAAACTTAGCATACCAATCCTTGATGGTTGATTTTCCTGGGGCAGTGTTCGGAAACTCGGCATCAAGCCAAGTTTTTGCTTCAACTGTATTTTTTCCCTTTAAAAAGCAATATTTTATCAACACGCGAAATTCCTTTTTATCCATTTTTTTCACAATAACAAAAGTTGCTTCACTCAAAATGCTATAATTCACAAACTAATGATCCGACAGCTGTCAAATTTATACACGCATCTTGTGAGGGTTAGGGCTAACTAAAAAACATATGGATTTAATTCTAGTAACGCCATCTATGTGTCAGGCCTGTTATTTTCCTTTTTTTTTTTTTTTTTTTTTTTTTTTTCCTTATAAATATGTAAGAAAAATATTTGTGCAAAGGGTACCGTATCACCTTAAGACCAAAATGAATGAATTAAAGTCCTTGCGAAATAATTGCACTTGGAAATCATTAAACACACGCACACACACACATATATATGTAATGTTAACGTTATGTAACCTTTCATAACTGGAAGGTCGCTTTACGTTATTTACGACTTAAAAATCTATGTTAATGCATTTTTGTCCGATAACATTAAAAAAGACATTAACTTGATAAAGTCAAAAGTGCAAAGCACAGGAATTTTAAAAAGTTTAATTGTTCATGTGTATTAATACAGTGATTCTTGAACTGAAAGCATCTTTAGACTAAAAAGTTATAGTACATGAAAGTTAATATATTTGGAAGCAGAATATACGTTTAAATCGATCCTTTATGTTAATTACATTTTTTCATTTACTTTTAATTTCATTAAATTGTGCTTGAAACTTGATTTTTTAGGGTCAGCTTTGATTGCAAAAGGTATCATTTGATAGTCCTGAGCATTGAAGATACTTTACTCTTTGTATAAGGGGGGAAATAATGCTATGGTTTAAAAGAAAAATGAAATAATGTTTCAAAAATATCTTAATGTCTCAAAAGATACTAGAAAAAGGAGGTATGACACTTAATGAAAAGTTTTTCTATTTTGTTTACAAACATTTTGAAATCATTTAAACTTAATTCGTAATTGCTTTTTGTATAGAAAAACGTAAGGTCATTTAGAGTGGACATTTTGATTTACAAATTAGGAACAGATTAACTAGGACAATCCTTTACAGATTTGATCTTATAAAACCACCTTAATGTTTACAGCTTCGAGGGAATTACGATGGCCGCCGCCAATAGCTTTCGTGTTGTTTCGACATAAGTGCGATATCAATAAGCAATCAAGCAATCAAAATATCTTAGTAGGCAAACGCTTCTACGTCATCTGTTTGTTCATAACTATTGGAAAGCTTCACGCTGAATTATTCAAACAAGATATCATTCTTCTTTTTATACGAGTTCACGCGTATTTGCGGTGGAAGCAAAAGATGCAACATTCGGCAAATTTAATTTAAAATGATCATTAAAAATAATTATAATTATTGATTTCTAAATCATTGATTGGTTTATAGTTATATTAGTTATATTTCCTTTTAATTATCATATTGTATTCTGATTTCATTATCCATAAGTTAATGGGAAATTGTAGATATGAGTAGATTAATCACCTAACAAGTTAGAAATTTAGATCTTATAAATAATTAAAAATTATAAAAATGTTTTCGTTTCTGACAGCACACGAAATGTAATAAATTTTTCTGATAATAGAATTTAATAATACCCAAGTACCGTATTGCATAAAAATACTGAGTATCCAACTTAATACTGAATATTTTCTTCATTGCCTATTTACCAAAATGTTGGGAAAAAACCAACAAATATTTGGATACCAATTTTTGATCTTCCATTTGTTGTTATCTGCACATTTTTACATTTTGTCAACCTTACATAACAAAAGATTTCAGTGTAAATAGATTTTATATCATTTGTAATGTTTAAAAAAATATGCGGTATTGAATTTAATCTCATAACCTATTTACAATGACCTTTCTTGAAAACAGTGGAAATTTCTTTCCTGTTTTATCTCACAAATCTTGTCCGCGCCGTTACAGAAATTTAAGTTCATTGCTGCAACACAGATTCCATTACCGATTTGACATACTTTTTTGGGCCTATCATCAGATTGTAGATAACGTTATTCAGAAAATAGATTAAATAATTTCATTTTTGTGGAAACATTTCAGGATAAGTAAGAAATAAGCCCAAAAGTTTTTACAGTGACTTTTTAAAAGAGTAAAATACATTGAATTGAATTAAGTTTTAAGAAGGACTATTTTAAAATAATAAAAAAAATTAATCTATGTTATTTTAAATGTACTGAAATACGTATTTCTTGTAATTCCTATAAACAGTGAAGCAATTCCAATTTTACAATGTAATAGCAATCTATTTAAAGACTAAATATTAATAAAATAGATCTGGATTTAAATATTAATTCAAGTTACCTGAAAAAAATCTAAAAAATTACACGTATTAACTTTTACAATTCAAATTCCTTTAATATTGGAATTGTAACGGCTCTCCATTATTTATTTCGACTGGTATCTCCAATAATTGAAATAGTACTGATCGGGAACGTAGCCACTGAGCATTTGGTCCGTCATTGGATTTTATAGAAGGGGCGAGGTAAAATTTCCTCTGAAATCTGTTATTTCTTTAACTTTTTGAGAAATCTAGGATTAAAAATTTTTTAATATTATTACATGATTTATTCCTTTAACAAAATACCAGGTTATAACACACATTAAAAAAATTAGTTTATTATAAGTTTTTACTTTCATAATTTAAATCATTAGGTCTGGGTCACTGAAATATTGAAAACATTGAATACAATTATTTGAATTAGTCTTCCGAAAAAATTTTGGTTGGATGCATTTAATTATATTTCCGTTATTACAAGACCCTACGTTAAACTTCTAACGACCCTAAGCTAAAACTTCTAATTTTTAGTCCATTATTATTCATTTAGATTATAATCACTTAAGTTTGTGGACTCGTTTACTTGAAAATGTCTTTAAAACTTCATCAAAATACAAAACTCTTGTGTTTGCTGTTTCTCAAAGGCTAAAAAAACAAGATTTATTAATCACTGACGAGTCATGGATAACCTTTGCGGTGGATTTAGAGAAGTTGCAGTGAAAATATTGATTCATATATTGTACTGCATCTAAATGTTGCTACTATTGCAAAAGCTCTTAGATCATCTAAAACACTTCATGGTTTTGTATAAAATATTCATTTTATTTTTGGTAAATTTTGAGAACAAATTTGTGTTTCCCATCGATGCCTCTTCTTCACTTTGTACAGTAACATCTTAATTTTCAAGAGGTTGAAGAGTTTATATTGTTACGAAATTGAGTTGATGCATCCCTACAGCATCAACTCTCTTTTACGGAAAAGATGGATTTCCAGAGATGTCACCAGTCAGCAAAAGAGAGTTTAAGCAATTAGCCCTTCACCTTGGAGACGGGTTTGGCGACCATTTGGTGGCGAAAATCTTGGCGACAAATGGAAAGATCTCGGTGCTAGAAGAAAAACCGAACGGGTAAAAAGTTATAGACTTTTCGTGAATTTTCCTATGTGACGTCACGCCTGACCAGAAATGTAAAAATACGCCTAGAGCTACAGCCGAATGAACAAGTCTGAGGAGGAATGGGTCTGTGTACGGAATCAGTTGTCAGTGGAGTAAGCTTTGTAGATCGATCTGGGAATCGTGGCCAAGTGAATCTGCTGGACATTCGGCCTGAATCTAGCAGAACTGTTACGGAGAGTCTGTCTTTGGAGACTCTGTTGCAAAGATCGATCAGAAGATCAACTGAAGCTGTTTTTGCACTTGAAGTGGACGTTCGGAGTGAATTTGTGAAGAAGCAATATGTATCTGCTGGGAATCATCGGAACCTACCCTGGAAGTGCAGAATATTACTGCGGAGGCTGTCCTCAGTGAAGAGTGATAAGCTGGTGAGCTGAATGTTGCCGAAATATTTGTGACGGTCCATAAAAGTGTGCTTTGTTCTTATTTCTGTGTCACTGTGTATTTATGTACAGCTATTGTCCAAGTTGTGCTACCAGTGTGTTGTCTTGAAGATTTACGAATAAATTGTCATTTGTTGTTATCCTCCGAGTTGGAATTGATTTTCACTTCCCGCACACCCACAGAGATGAATTTTTCCATAACAATATCTTGAGATCTTCTGCATTTCTAATACCCAGTAAAAGATTTTCATTTCCTCTGAAACCTTTTGAACGATTACTGAGTCACAAATATTTCTCATAAAAGATGCCGTTTAGTTATTGGGATTCAGAACTTCTTATAAATTCTGTTGGTAAGAGACTACAACAAATGTCGTCGGTGTTCTCACTTGTCATTCTAAGTTTTTATTTTGTACAAGAACAAAAGGGATAGTTTCTGGTTCTGATAACAAATCCTCAACTTCCTTCAGCAGAGAAGAAAATTTGTTATCTTTTTGAAACTCAGTGATTTGTTGTTTCACACATTTAATAATTACAGTTGCGTTGCTTAGGCATGTAGTCAGAGATTAAAGAGCATTAAGTGAGAACCAAATGATCGTTATTATCTGCTTCTAGCACGCCAAAACCTTTCTTGTTGAAATCTAATAAACAGTTTATAATAATAAAACGAAACTAAAGTGACATCATCACAAGTCTTCAAACCAAGTATTTTCACTATGCCTTTTCCATTAAAATTCTCCCTTCCTTTGGCTCTAAGTACTTCTTCATAGCCCGAAAAAAAGTACTTTTGCATTTGCTAGGTCTCGACTCCAATGCTGTTCCCGAAGACGCACTATAGTTCTGCCTTCATATAATGATATAATTTTTTCCTCGTTGAAAGAGTTTTTAACACTGTACATTGATCCAAATATTTCCTTCGGTACTTATAATACTTTTAAGTACTACTAAGTGCAATGTGTGGCTATAACAGTGAATATAAAAACATTTCTTTTCAGAATTTTTCTTTCTAAGCAGCTACTGCTCCTTTCTTGTAAATCATTGCACTAACACCACCAAAAACATTGGCTTAAAAGACGGGAAGTAACCAGCCCATTTTGAAGAATGACGTTAATTCTGGCATCAGTAAAAGATTTAGTATCCAATCTTTTGTTGCATTTATATTAAGAAGAAACTCTTCACAATACTACCTCTCTTCAATTTCAACATAACAAATAGCAGTTCCAATATATTTTCCTTATTATTCTTGTCTTTTGTCTCAACTTTCAGGAAAGTACATCAAGGCACATCTGAGTGCATAATATCTCTTTAATTATATTACCTCTCACGGTCTCTGTCATAATTTCTATAATGTCCTTTTATACAACAGGAGGAGTACATGTTGCATCCTAAGACATGTGTATTAAACATTTTGATAGACATTTATCTCTCTTCAAGGTGTATTCAAAAAAATTTACGAATTAACTTCTGTCAGTCCTCTCTTCTATATTTAATTTTCTTGTGACTGCTAAAAACTGCATCCCTTCTATTAGGTATCTAACACTTTTTTCAGTTTTTGAAACCTTTTTATGTATAACTAATTTCTTTTGTGCCACAAGGCTAAAATTACATACAGGCATAAACAATGTAGCATCTTTAATAACAGAATACCGCAGCCAAGACAACTGCGTTCAGTCTAAAAACATTTATCTTTAGCCACCTAAGGGGCTACAGTTTTAGGTAGATCACATTTGGCGAAACAGATCACTTTTCAATTTTTTGTCGCTTGCTTCAATTTAATTACATTTAGCATAAATATATTCAATTTAATAATATTTATCATATGCTTTAATTTTAATTACATGTAGCTGTTATAATATTCAATTTAATAATATTTATCATATGCTTTAATTTTAATTACATGTAGCTGTTGTAATATTCAATTTAATAAATTATCGCTTGCTATATTTTTAATTACATTTAGTTCAAATATATTCGACTTAATAAATCATCGTTTACTTTAATTTTAATAATGGAAAAGTTTACTATTGTCCATTTCTCGATATTTCATCGTTTACTTTAATTCTTATATATTCAATCGAGTAATTTGATAATAATTATAAAAAAAGCGCACCTTGGATGGCTAAATCTCTTCTTTGCAAAACTTTTCATAGAACTTTTTTATTTATTTTTTTATATATTTTTTTAATTCAATCAAATATACCTGTTCATTTTTTATGGAAAAAAATTACTTTATTTTTAAGTTTTGTTATCTGTTACGTAAAAGTTATGAGAAGGAATTTATAACTAGTTAAATATGATTAAAACAAGTTAAATGATGTTATAATTGAAATAATAATAATAATAAACCAGTATTCTGGAATTAAGAAAAAATTACTCTTAATACTTTGTATTAATAATAATTTTAACGATTCTGGCATATGTTGATTTCTCACGTAAAATACGTATTGAGAAAGCGAAAAACTGAAACAAAATAAAACATACTAACAAAACTTATTTTTCGTGTAACATCGTATGCCATCGATCACTGGTGATAGGAGGTGTAACTAAGGTTTTGTAGACTCTGTACAGAATAGTAGTAAAGTCCCCGTACCAGCTCTGCTTTATACGTACGTAATTGTAAGGAAATTTCAGTAAAGAAAATATTTTTTCAAAATACGTGAACAAAACAAATCTTATTCAATTTAAACACTGAAATTAAAATTATTGTTGTTGTATAGAATGTGTATAGAATGTGTCTATATATAAGTAATCTGAAATTTTCAAACTTATAATTAAAGTGGATTTCACGCAAGATATACCTAAAGGTAAGAACATGGCTTAGAAAAATGCAAAAGCAGGTATTGATTACTAATTGCTTACACATAATATTTAAGGTATCCGTACATCTTCGGAGAAATTTTTTAAAATAGATTTATTTTTGATATCAAATTATTTTTAATGCTAAAATATAACCTAACACTATGGAAAACACATTTAATAATCTGCTTTTAGTTAAAAAAAAAATTGGAGCGGAAAACATGGTGAAAATAGTACATAAATTCATTATGAGAATAACACTCATAACTCAAAAGTAAACGAAAATATCATTATTCTGCAAATTTTATCTTATTCATCATAACATTTTTGGGGGCTGGTACTACTTTCATAATTAAAATCATATCACAACAATTTTTATTGTGTTTCGAGTCAAATAATAATGAAAAATCAAAAAAGTTATAACAATACCTTTGTTACTAAAAACATATCAATTTTACAACCATAAAAGTAGTAGGAGTTGTTAAAACCTATAAGGAAGATAATTGCAAAATTTTAATTAATTTGTTTCATAACTTTTTCTGATATCTACGTTGCCATATGTGAATATGTCGAGAAAACTCATTTTAAGAAAAGTCAGAAACAAACTTTCAAATGCAAATAAAAATTAATTACCGAGTAAAATTCAAATCCCTATAACTTAAGTTCTAAATAAGGTATCAGTAAAATTCGGACACAATTAGAAAGAAAAAAGTTTAAATTTTAAGCTAACATTAAAATAAGAAAATCGGAAATTTTAACAAAAATGACATTTTAAAGGTGTACGGATACCTTAAACTAACAAACTCAAATATATAAATGTGATTTTCTTCAAATAAATACGCATATAATTATACTGATAATAACATCCATTGCTTTTAGTTTTAAATAGTGAGGACTTTTTAAACTTTTTATAAAATAAGTTCATTTTTCTTTATCGAAGACATATCAATTACCTTAGCTTTACGAAAATTTGTAATTCTTTGATAATTGAACGAATTTTTTGTCCTTCAAAAAATCAGTTATTTCACGGACTTAAAGCTATTTTTTAGGTTCTGACGATAAAGTGAAGCCCATTTAATATTTAATTTCATTATCTGTTTCGTGACAATGAATATTCAAAATTGAGATAAATCTTACGGTTACAAAATATTTACATTCCGATTTCAAAATTTATCAATACTCTTAAGTAAAACTTCCTTATAGATATAGAATTTTTGAAAAAAAAAACTAACGAATTTAATAATATAATGAAACTTAATACAATGAAGATGAAAACGTGAGGAAACAAAACAATTTTATTAGGATTTGATAAAATTACTAACAATAAAAAGCAAAATTACATGATATTAAAAATTTTTCTTATTGATCATAAGAATTCATATTTAAAAAAAATACGTTGCCTCTAACAGAGTATTTTTCAAATACGAGTAAAAATCCTAAATTTGAGGGAAATTTAGTACTTATTTTGATTACATGTACTCGTATTGAACTGGACTAATCTATAGACCAGAAATGGGAAACCTTTTTAACTTTGAAAATCCTACTATAATATTTACGATCTAGTTAAAACCGTGTTAACATTTCTGTTTTTTTTTTTTAAAGACTTAAAATATTTTTTCGAAAAATATTAAAAGTTCTAAACATACGCATAATATTGCAACACCCTACCACATGCATAAATATCGCAGTAATTTAATTTTTAGGCAGCTTTATATAGTAAAGAAATTAATTAGCTCGGAAAATTAATGTATCAGGGATTTCATAAGTTATTTGTGAAAATGAAACACGAATAAAAAGATCTAAGGATTGGAGAGAGATATTCAGTTTACACATATATATGGCCTCAAGGACTTGCCTTTTTTAGGTAGGTATAGGCATCGTAATACGGTTTCACCAACTGAATTTTTTTCGTTTCCCATGGGGTGTACTGTCTTTGGTAAATATAGGTGACGCTTCCCAGGAAAACCCTCTCTATTTTCGACTCTTCTTCTTATCCACCAATTTTTAACATTTTTTTTTCCATTTTTTGAACATCTGTATCAAAATATTACCTTGTTTGGTGCGGCATTTTCACTTACGCCATTAACGTCTACCATCACTCATTCGCTTTACAAGTTTATGTAGGTGTCTCAAAAATCATGAATAAAAATTCAAAGAATGATGGAAAGCATCAAAACAAGCAATTTTCACCATACAATGCAGAGGCAGAGAGTAAGCGATGAAATGCTAGGCGCTGCTGTAATGGAACGCATAAAATGCGAGTTTTCTTAAACATCGTAAATTCTACCGTGGATTTCAGGAGATCTATTAGTCAATATATTTTTAAAAATATGTGGATGAGAAATACAGCTGATGAATACTTTGGTCTCCTAATTGGGATGTAATTGTTGTTCAAAATAATCCAGCAAAAGAAGAAATTCTTTCAGTTTCCATAAATGTTGGTTTAATAATTATTAAATAATAGTACACAATTTGAATATATTTTCACCTTATACCTTTTTATTAAAAGTATTCCAGGGCTTTTTAAGAATTTGTTTAAATTTTTTTCTTGAAGCGAATTATTATGTTGTATTCCCATTTTTTTTTATCAAAAAGTTAAGTTTCTCTTTCATGTATATACGATAATTATAATAATTATGCTCATAATTCATCAATTTGTCGAGAAAAATAATGTAGAATTACTCATACTGATTTGAACGATTTTATTCAGTTAAAACGATTAACTGATTTACAGGTATTGCAATCCCTAATCATATGGTTGTTATCTTAATGTAAGTAATAATGAAAAGTGCTAAAAAATTAATTTTAATATAGGAATTGTATAGAAGCGTAATAAAAAAATGTTCTGATAATGTTTGGTTTTTCAGCCGCCTCATGAAATTGATTAAAACTGAAATAAATTATTTAAAAAAAATCTCTTTCGCTATTTTCGCTATCTATAAGTTTTGGCTATTTTCGGGTCTTTCCAAAATAATTAATACATTGCTTTAGTTGCTGATTGATATAATTTCAGAATTAAAGATTGTTTGACTATAAATTCCATAATGTACTCACGGGCATTGAGAGATTTAATTCAATAATATGCGAGGTTTGGTTGAAAAGTGATACCTCTATGTCCATTTTTTTTTTATTATTTTATTGCATGATTTTCACAATTCCTGTTGTACCTGAAAGCCAGATGTATCCTGTACGCAATGCTTTATTTATTTTTTTACATCTTTTCCATCCTTTTCCATGCACCTTCGGCTTTGTGTCACTAGTCAAACTAACCCGTCGGAGAAACATTCCAGTGGTGGTGGTTGACATCAGCCTTTGATGGTAGCTATCGCCTCACAAAATTGAATGTTGTGTCCCTTAAGGTACTCTTTCATCTATGGGGAAAGGCGAAAGATGCAAGGTGTAGTTTCGTCCTCGCTGTTTGAAACTCATCTCCACGAGGGTCGCCGTCTTCTGCAATTTTCAGCACACCAACCACTTCTGGAGACAAAGAAAATAATTGTATTATATATAATACAAGCATAGCTTTCAAATACAACAAAATTTTTGAAAATAAGGTTGGAAATAAAATAAAAAAAGTTTATGGCCATAGATGTATAACTTTTCAATAAAACCTCGTTTGATTAATAGGCGCCTCAATGCAGTTTTTAATTTTCAATCACACACACATTATAGATCTTAAAGAAAAAGAAATTTCTTCATTTTAGAAAATAAGTAAACTTGACATCCAAATATTTCTAAATAGTTATTCATAGCTTTCCAAGTGGCCTCAATTATTTTATGGCCTTACTCATATCTGAAAACTATATAATGTCAAAGAATTGTTTAGATAATTGTTAATTGTTTTCTTTAGTCGTAACTGTTTTAAAATTCGAAACTAAAGCACCGATGTTCATCTAACCATTCTAAATTGTCACAGAAAATACTACACTTGTATGTACTCTATTCTATAACTCAAATTGTTTATACAGAAAATAACTTAAAATGTAGGGGTAAAATAACTCAAAAATGTTGATACAAGTCCACTTGTAATCCAAGAGAGAATCCAGTCAGAATTCACAAGCAGCATAACCCTACAAAGATAAATTTTTGTTATGAACTGAGGTCATTTCTTTCTAACCGGTTTCGCAACGAAACCGATGAAATGTAAATCCCCTTAAAAAAACTCATCGCGAAAGATGCGAAAGTTATCAACGTACTGCTCAGCTCCCTTTACCACTAGCAGCTAATATTATCTTTGTGTTATCAGAAGGATATAAAAATCAGAGGCATAAAACGCAGACTTCGGTTGTTTTTTGTTGGTGCATCATTTGCTGTTGGCGGTAAATATGGATCTGTTACCGGCATGGATGAAAGGCCTGACGCCCGATATGATCAAGAAGGCAGAAGAAGAATTAATGGAAAATTCTGAAAGGAAAACTGAAGCATTAACAGAGCTTAAAAGGCTTATAGAAGGTTAGTTTCAATATTTTATAAAAGTTTTCGAAATTTAGTGTTTATTATAAGAGTTTCATCGGATAAATACTCGGAGAGTTAGTTCTTACGTGATAAATAGTTACAATTTAGCTAAATTAAGGGTGAAATCTAAAGAAATGTATATTATATATCTAGTTTTGTTTCAATTTTTAATTGCATAGTATTAGTGATTGTGCATTTGAATTAAATAAAGAAAGTAATTTTTCAAATGCTGGGAGAGTAGTTTTTAAATATGTGTATGGTTTTTTTTACTTTAATCTATTCAAATATATTTGTATTTTTGAAAGTCTTTATTCAATAAGAAGTAATTTGAGATGAATTCTAGGAAACAATCAAATAAAATTGCTCCAAAAATCATACCTTTTCTGATTATATTTTTATGCGCAAGCGATAATAATGTAAGACTTTTGATTAGTCCAGCTGTTCCGAAGTTTTCTGATAGTACAAATAGATGTTATAGATTTTCTTAGTTAGAAATAAATAGAAAGAAGCGTTTCAATTTAGAAGATATGAAGAAAACATTGCCTGAATTAGTTTCTCTTTATTAACAACACACTAGAGAAAGACAAAATCTGGTGGCAATTTTCGTTCAGTACTTTTCGAGAGACTTAACAATTATCCAAATTCTCTAAATTTTGAGTGTCAGTGTATGTAAATTGATAAAAACTTTCAAAATTATCATGTTGGAGAAATTTAAGGCATTCAGCTTTGTAGTAGGAATTAACAAAACTCCGAAGTTCCAAAAGAAGTGATTTATTTATTTTATATCATATAAATATCTATCCTATTACATTTACATGGAAAAGCCAGTAAAATCCACTAAAATCACATGACATAAATATTTGCATTTTGTACCAAGCAACGTCATTTTTAGCTTAATTTACTGATAAGATTTGATTCAATTATATTTGATTCATAACTCGAAAATAGTTCCGGTGTTTGATAAGTCAAATATTCGTAGGGAAGCAGATTAATAACTAAATTGCTCTTTATATTTAAAGAAACTACATAACCAAATTATCAGCGTGTTAGTAGTATAAGTCTCAACCTGAAGGAACTGCAAAATTTTTAACTTAACGGAAAATGGAAACAAACGCAATTTGTAGAAAAGAGAACAGAAACCATTGTAATAAACTTAACTCTCTAGTTGTCAATGACTTCTAGATCCAAATTCCATGTATACCAAACTAAAACTTAAGAAACTATTAGAAGAAAAAAGTATGCGTGTGCATGCATATGTGCGTGTGCAAGACTGAGAGTGGTAAATATGATTATATTTCCTAATTACGACATTAATCTTAACATTAAATGAACAAGATTTTATTTTTATTTTAATTCATATTATTTAAGGTTCCCCTTATTCTCCATTATATTTATTACAATATTTGCATGCATGAAATTTGTTATTTAACGCTGGATTAAGTGTATACTTTTTTATTTTTATCCCATTAAAAGTAAATTATTCAGAATTATTTTTCTTAGTTTTTCAAGATAATATTTTTCCCCAAAATTTTATAGTTATATAGTTTTCATACATTACATTATGTACTTATATTTAAAATCCTAATCTAATTAATGAAATTGTGTGCAAACTTATTAAAATAATGAATTCTACAAATATAATGAATATAATTTACTATATTTTTATTAACATGTTGTTGTTTTGAGAAAATGACAACAATAAAAATGCGTGGGCCTTAAATACTGGATACATGGTGTTAGGTTCAAAAGATTGACATTATAATACATTATGATTGTAAGAATTACATTTTGTTTGCTTAAGGTAAATTTACATTGTTAAGATATATTTAATTTGTTATTTTGTCACCTGCTTTTATTCAGTATCCGAACAGAATATTATTGATTACTTTAATAATTTATCGTTAACTCTTATTTCAATGTTTAATTTAATCACTGATTTTTAGAGCAGAATCGTCTTTTTAATAATTTTCTTGTTAACATTAACAACGTTTTTGTATTTTCGAATGCTTCGCTTGTGAAGGTAAAAGTGCATCAGGAATTTTAAAAATGAATTTCCTTATCTTAATTGTAATTGCTTCTGGGGAGCCTGGAGCTCGGAAGTGCACTTACTTTACTCTACATAATATTCATTTTGATAAACCGGTGATACAGATTGAGAAGATGATGGCTGCCTCTAATGAGCTCGTCAGCAAAAATGAAGGCCTTTTTCACCGTCATAAATCTTTTAAAAAAACTGTTAACATGTATTAAAACAAAACTAGCAAAGTCAGTTTCAATTTTATTATTATTTTTATTATTCCTATGAATATAATGATTTTTAACTTCATTCTTCACATATGAATAACAGTTTTTCATTATATAAGAAACGGAATTTATAGTTTCTATTTTTGCTTATATGTGTTATCTTTTGTAAATTGATTCGTAATGTATGGAAAACATATTATCAATACGTTAACTGTATGATTAAAACATTATCACCTATACCTGTTTAATTATAGTCGCATTTGTTTAAATTTCTGACAAAGCCCGCCTATACCACAATAGAAACTATTTTTCTATATTTCTTTAAATTGTCAATTTATCATCAACAAATTTTTATTTGTTTTTTTTCCGTTATGGATCGAAAAAAGTACTCTTAAGCATCCACGTTGACTTAAAATAAAAAAAAAAATAGCAAACTGATTTCATACATTTGCTAGAATGTACTCACAACAATACCACATAACTATACTCTGCTCATAAAAATGATGAAGAAAAAAAAACTGTTTATTTCAGGCAGATTGCGAAAGTATAGCGTTTTTTAAGTCTCACTCAAAAGATAGTGCTGTAAAAAAAATTCAATTATCTCTTGCACGTGTTCCCGCTTAACATTGACCTAAAATATTTCATGACTGTCATCATTGATAAAAAAAAAATAGAAAAATTGTTTTATCAGTATCCTGAAGAAGTTATTGAAAATTTTAGACAGTTTCGTTTTTTATTTTGTTTTTAAATGTAATAATATTGCAACAAAAGGTGTATATAAATATATATAAAAGATTAAAACAAAAATATAACACTCTCTATATAATCCGGCACTTTCTTTTTCCAGCCTTTCCTTATAATACAGCCTTTTTACTCAGGTTACAAGTCATAGAAAATTATTTTACGCCTCCTACTTCAATGGAATATTATAGGCGATCGATAAAAAAAATAGTACAATTTTGTAGTTTGGGTTAATTCATGTGTTTTACACTTTATTTGCATATGTTTTAGTAAATTTTATACTATAATACGTAGATTTATCTGTTTATATGTGTTATTTTTAGTGTTTTTCTAGTTGTTTGGTATTTTTGATTAACGGGCGGTGTTTCTGTCCGTTAACTGTCGGATAATCGAGAGAATATATATATATATATATATAAATAATTAATTATAATATACATGTGACAAAGTAAGCTTACAAAAGCAAAATTAATTTTGATTAATAAGAATATGCGAAACAAATTAAAAGTAAACAAAAATCAAAACATTCATTGAAGATCAATTTAATTCATAGTATTTTTTAAATATAGCATTATGTATTCGGAACATTTGGGCGGAATCACAATACTAGAATAAAAATATATGTTAAACTATTGAACAGATTAGAGTGTGATTTATGTGCAGTTATTTAGGTACCAGAGATTTTAAAAATAATTTAATAATTCTTAAATTTTAAATTCAATAAATATAGAAGTTTCCCATCTCAGTTCATCAAATCAAATACACTGCCGCACTTCCATTGTGAAAATTATACTATCTCTCCTTTTGGATTGAGATTAATCTATCAAATTTTCAGAGCTGATTACGGATTAATTTAACCGATTTTACGTAATACGCTAGTATTTTCAACTCTCTCTCACTTAACTAATCCAAATAATTTTAATCCAAACAGTTCATCAAATTACTATTGCATACTGTTGTTACCCAAATGACAATTACATAACAAATAACTATCATATATACAATGGGGAAAAAATTGCTAAAACATAACCAGGCGCAAATTGTCCTTAAAGAAAAGAAAAAATCTAAAGTTTTCCGACATTCACGAATGGAATTATATATCCACATCAAAAATCCTTCAATTTAAAATTACTTCAATTACTTCAATTGCGGAACTTAAAATTACAAAAATTCCTGTTAAATACAAATTACTACTATTGCAGAACTTAAAATTACAAATTCCTGTTAAGAAATTCTAATCCAAAAAAAATGTTTTAAAATTCCTGTTAAAAAATTCTAATCCAAAAAAAAAATGTTTATTCAACTTGACAGATTTGCCATTTATTGGGATGCGCAGAAGTTTATATATGATTCATACTTTATAATGAATTCCTTTTAAGTAAGGGACCAAAGTTGTCTTTGGGCCTACAATACTGTTTAAGGTTAAAACTTTTATTTAAACAAAGGAACGAAGCGGAGAGACTAAAATGAATGCTTTACAATGAGGTGCCTCAACAACGACGATGGAAGTTAAATGCCTCAATAGCTAGGTAAATTGCGAATTTTAGCTTGAAATTGCCACTGTAATTCTACATTGTCTTTACCGGAAATCCGATAAGTTATGTACGAATACAAATGCATGTTAAAATGTTTTAATAAAACAAAGGAGAAAAGGGATTGAAAAAAATTGCTCAATGTAAAGTTTTGATAACAGCAGATTTAGCTACCACACACACACAAAAGTGAGCTCTCTATTTTGTAAAATAGTTATTAAATCATCTAATTAAATATTAGTTTGAAAGCAAATGATTAAATATTGAAGTGAAAGATAATATTCATTTCAGATAGTAGGAATGAACCAAAATTATTAAGCAAACAAAAAATTATTAAGTGAATGAAAAATTATGAAATTGAATACATTTTAAGTAACTGAAATTCTGATAAAGCTACCGTGAAATGAAAAAAGTCACATGCATTTTACACATTATTTTGAAAAGTAGTCGGATGTTTAATTTATATATTACTGAAAAAATACCTCTTTCATAACTAACTACAATAAAAAATGAGATTGACTTTGTTAATTTCATTTTAACATATGCTAACGTTTTTTTTTCTGTTCAGTTTCCTAAAAAGAAGAATTATTCAAAATGAGTTTTAATTAGCATAAAGTAAACATAATTCGAAGTCCCTGGCTGTATAGAATCAATAACTGCCAAAATGAGAAAATACCTTTTCACAAAATTCTTAACGCATTTTTTTTTATTTTCATCTGCTAAACATTCTACAGATAAAAACGTTGCCAATGTTAACAACAAAAAGAATAAAAACAGACGATACTTCCTTACAAATCAATTATTAAACCAAATGGTAAAATAATAGCAAACGATAAATTTTTGAAGTTATCAGCAAAATTCTGATGGATATTAAACAAAATCATGCCGATGATAAAATATTAAATTGACTATAGTTTAGTAGCGTAAATATACATTAAGTAAACTAAATGTCATTCTTATAACCTTAATGTATTATAATGTCAGTCTTTTGAACCTAAAACCATGTATCCCACACATTTTTTGATTCTACACATATTTCCATGTATTCCACACATATTTGATGCCACACATTTTTGTTGACGCTATTTTCTCAAAACAACAACATGTTATCACACATAGGGATTGAACGGATATGTCCATATAATACAAATGATACACATACTACTATCAGACAGGTTGATACAGAAATAGAAAGTTGCTGATTCCAAAAATTCGATAAGCACAATTACTTCCACAATTGTAGTTACGTTATTAATGAAAGAGAAACTTAACTTTTCGATCAAGATGAAAACACAGATCTGTACATAATAATCCGTATCTAGCGCAAAAAATATTAATAAAACTTTTAAAAAACAACTAGAATATTTTTTTCAACAAAAAAATATATAAGAAGGGATATATATTGGAATAATGTGTACGATTCTTTTATAATTGAATCTGAAAATATTTTTTCAAAGGCAGGATTCTTCACAAAAAAAATTCGATCACAGTTACGAGACTAAAATGTTGATCAGTTATTTTTCTTAAGAGCTTATTTTTTAAAACATGTAGACAAACAGATAACGCGTTTTTAAATACTCATATATTTTGGAAATAGTTTTTAGAATAAATAATTATTCATGTAAAAGCATAAATTTTAATTTATTATAAAATTGTTGAAATTTATTTATTTATGCTCAGAATGCAATTTATTTTCATAAACTATTGTCACTATACTAGGTCTGGCTGTTAAATAACGAGATTGATTCTGCTACAGAAGACGTACGTATGCGCCAAACACCCGATTTCTTTTTAGAATGTAGTGCCTCTCTCTTGTGTAAAAAAAAAATCCAAATAACCGTAGTCTGCATTCGCATTAGTGGTTTTTTTTTTTTTTTTTTTTTTTTTTTTTTTGTTCCGTCGGGAAAATGATAACTGTAACAATAGAACAACAAATTGTTGTAAAATTTCACATGAAATTTGAAAAAAACGCTACTGAAACTTATAATTTATTTGAAGAAGTGTTTGTTAATGAATGTTCATCGCGTGCACGTGTTTTTGATTGGTTTAAGCGTTTTCAAGATCACTGATAAGAAGTGGAAGATGATTTACGCCCAGGTCACCCTCCCACGCCAAAAATGGATGATAATATGAAAAAAAAATTTAATCTGGTTCGAGCATCGGTAAAGTATTTGTGCGATTGCTGAGAGTGTAGGAATTGGCAAAGAATCTATACGGCAATTTTTTCCACCAAGATAATGCACTGACTCATTCCACGTTGTCTATCGAATGGTCTCTAGCCAAGTACAGCATCCCAATGTTAGACCATCCACCTTATTCACCGAATCTTGAGCCATGCGACTTCTATCTGTTTGCTAAGGTGAAATCTGTATTATAAGTAACAAGATCACGCGCACGTGTTTTTGAATAGTGTAAGCGTTTTCAAGGCCGAGAAGACATTGAAAATGATTTATACCTGGGTCGCCCTTCCATGTCAAAAACGGAAGGTAATATCGAAAAAATCGGTAATCTGATTCGATTAGACCGTTGGTTATGCATTCGAGCGATTACTGAAACTGTAGGAACGACAATGAATCCGAACGGCAAATTGCACATAACAGTTGTAGTATGCAAAAAGTGTGTGCCAAAATGGTGCCAAAAATTCTCACGTTTGAACAACATGAAACTCGCAAAAATGTTTGCACTGATACTTTGAATGCCATTGAAAATGACCCAAACTTATTGGAAAGGATAATAACGTGTGAAGAGTCGTTTTATACTTTGATCCTGAAACGAAGCACCAAAACATGCGCTTGGCAAGCCCAACTTCACCCAGAGCCAAAAAAGCTCGAATGAACAAATGAAACTTTAAAGCAATTATGATAGTTTTTTTCTGGTTTTCAGGGGATTGTGTACCATCACTGGGTTCCTGAAGGTCAAACTATCAATCAATATCACAATTGTGGTGACTTTTTTCCACAACAACGCCAGAAATTAAAAACGTCATGCTAACTAGCAGGAGAGCCGTCTTTTCAGCCTAGTTGAATAGAGCTCAGTAAAAAGCGATCGATCAACATTCTTCGGATCCACTGGTCCAGGGTTCGAAACAACAGCAGTGGCACTCAAGGTTGCGGCCACTCTCTTCTACAGCTCCAGAAGTTAAAGCGCTTTACTAAACTATCCTGATGACACGTATTTTCAGCCTAGTTGGTTAGAGCGCATTCTTCGGACCCCCTAGTCAAGGGTCGAAACTGCAGTGGCATCCAAGGTCAAATTACTCTAGCTTCCTTCGCAGCACACGGGATAGATTAACATCCCCGATATTTCGTCCAGCCCCGAACTAACTTCACGTTCTTGCTGAACTCCGTGAAAGAATAGGGGAACTTGTCCTGCCCAAATTGTGGAAGGAAAAATTGTGGAAGAATTCTTTTTTATTATCACTCTAAACTATCCAATGTCACTCTCTCTAGGATCCCAGTGGCAGCGGTAGGCCATTGTTTCTGGTTGCGGACTTGCGACTGGTGGTTTTTATCGAGTCGTGGGTCCGAGTCCGAAGGCCAATGAAGATCTGTCTTGTAGCCAGGACTGATGCACTTTAAATCTGTCGAGGTTCAAAATCCTCTCATTGGCGTGGTGTGGAAGTTTGGAAATGGAGGTGCCATATCAGGTATCGTCCTCGGCACTGAACTGCGGCTCAAAATTCGGAGGTAAAAAAAAGGAATTAATAAATAATCACTTACATCACATTGGGTTCCCAACTTATATATACATATATATCTGTGTGTGCGTGCGTGTGTGTGTGGTGTGTGTGTGTGTGTGTTTTTTATATATATGAGGCTTCAGATTTCTGGAATAATAATTACCAACCTTCCTTACATATAATTATATCATCGTTTCAAAACTGTCACGCAACAAAGAAAAATGACAGTGGGAAAATTCGATTGCGGTCAAACAACTTCATGCACTTTCAACGTCTCTGAGTCATGTGGAAGCTAATATTAAATATTCAGCTCCGAGGCGCTTTAAGTGACCCTGAATATCAAGGTTACAAAACATGTGTCGAAAAAAGAAGAAATGGAAACAACCTTGCCTTGTTACGGTCGTCTGGTTGACTTGTCTAAGACTAGCGGATTTTTGCTGTGGAATCATTCGGAAACTTTCGCAGGGGAAAGGGTAGTTCTTAAGTTTTCGACCGTTGATTTGAGTTTAGTTTCTGAAAGTTCCAGTATTCCTTTCATTGGTTTTAAAACATGGCACCCCTTCTAATGTGGGCAAAGGGATCAACACCTTATTTTGCAAAAATCGCCGAAGAGGAACTTGGAGAAACTTGCGAAGTTAGAGAAAAATGTTTAGCGGAAGTTAAAAAACGTATTGAAGGTTAGTTTAATTTTTGATTAATTTGTTTTATTGTTTCATATTCTGAAATGCAAAGGATATACTGATTTTCTTATAGTACATTCGTACAAATGAAAGAAATGGAATTCATTTCTACCTTTAGTTTAAAAAAAATGAGCGGCATGATAATATGTATATAAAATTTATTTAAAATAAATGCAACAAGAGAGAACTTTCATCAAGAAAAGAAAAAGAATTAACAAAAATAATGTAAATTTAAATAAATGTAATTCTTAAGTGAATTTAGTATTCGTATTCTTGAGCAGAATACACAAATTATTTCGAATTTACGTTCTTAATATAAGAAAATATTATCTCGAAAAGCATTTATATATTACATTTTTACTGAAATTTCTAAACATTTATGGTAAATAACATACAAATATATTCTTTGCATGTATAAATGGCATTTTTGACTTTACCTTACGTTTTATTTAGCGAAAATATAATTACTTCAAAAGATGTTTTTATTACAGGAGTGAGACCTTAATATATATAGTCTCAGCTCTATAGTTTCACATTTAAACATTATAAGCTATGTATTACTATACAAAATTTAATATAGTACATGTAAATAGTCTTAAACACCCGGAACTTTCTATACATCCTTTTAGATGTTTTGCGTATCCCTTGTGGTATGTGGATCACAATTTGAGAACCAATGATCAAAACGATAATTTCTTATCGTTCATAACACAACAATTTCACTTTTCTCATCTTTGACTAGTAAAAGTTTTTTCAAGCACTAAACTGCAGTATTTTAACAAAAATGATTGCATACACTATTTGCTCAAAATAATTATAGGGTTCACCAAATGTTACATCCTTCGTTTAAATGATTAAATATTTAACAGAATTATTGGACGTTAATGACAAGTACATCACGACAAGAACAATTTGTGTTATTTTCTTAGTATAGAGATTGATTTAAAATGTTCTGAAGATAAAAATATGAATAAACTTTAATAAGAGTCTAGAGGGTTTAATGGAAGCTATAGATGGGTATCATGAGAAAATTACTTATGAAGTATAATAACTGATAATTTTTAATGAAAAAATATCAAAACCATAAATTCATTTTGAATTTTTTTAACATGATATTTGTTTTTATAATAATTTTAAATCTTTACATCCTATCATATAAACCATGTAACACTTACAATATAAATTCATTATCTCTTAAATATTATTTGCTAATCAGTAGTAGCGCTTAAGCAATAATTAATAACAGATTCACCGCCGGTTTGGCTGTGTCAGTAACTATTACTTAATAAATCATTCACAGATGGCTTGGCTGTGAATGATTGCTATTTAAATCATTTTCGTGTTTACGGTGCTGATTTATTTGAGCTATTGATTTGTGATGATGTAGGTAAATTCTTTAAGTCAAATTAATTCCAATTTAAATTACTTTAATCTTCGTTGCAATCATTAGCTGTTGAAAGAAAGAAGTTTAGAATTTAGACTCACTTATTTCTAGTCAACTCTTTTAATTTCTCAACCTCGTCATTCTTGAAATTAAGGAAATTATATTTTTTAATACCTCTTATGTATCCCATATTATTTACGTTTTGTGTATATTCCTTATTATTATTTAGTTGGATTTTCGATATTTTTGACTTTAACTTTGAATTTCTTGAAATTAGATGCACTTCTTGAATACATGCATTTAAATTTTTTTTGCATATATCAATATTTTATTTTTACATAATTTTTATTTACATGACTCTCGCTTGCATTTTATTATAAATGTTCAAAGAAGTTTTCAATTTAGGCCTTTAAATGCTTTTCATTACGAAAAGCTCTTAAAAATATTTCCGAATAAAAATCTGGGAAATGTTCTAAATACTATTACGCTTTAAAAAAAGCTTTCACTTGATTAAAATATCACTACCAAATCATTTGTTTCAATGGAATCTGGAAACAAATAACATATTTCTTCACCTTGTGTTTCGCTCTATATATCCCACGAGGATTCAATACCAGAGATTCATACAACTAATCAGCCAGCCAGCTATTCAGCTATTCAAATCATTTGTGCCCTCAACAGAATAAATAGCATGTTTCTTAATTCCACTTTACCACTTTCTGATGCACGGCCTTTATTTAATCTTTTGACTGTCAGACATTATCAAGAAATATTTGTTGAGCATCTCTGCGGGATATAAATATAAATATCTACTGAAACCAAGGAAAAAAAACTTCATTTAATAATTTTTTAAAAAAAAAAAATCTGATAATGGAACATTCCATCAAGAAAATTCTACCCCATGATTAGTGAGGGTTTTTTTCTAGCCGTCCGACTCGTTTGTAAAAAGAAAAATCTTCCCTCCAGCTAGAGAAGATTACGTGTTTGTTTTCTCCGAGGCGCAAGGAAAATCCACATTTCCGCCTTAGTAATTATGCTGATGCTTTGCATACTTTCTTGACACGATACAATTTAAAAAACTGCATTGAGAAATTACCATTGGAATTAAAATTGATAGAAAATATATTTCAATTATTTTCTAATTATTTGTATTATATTTTTAAAGTCCGATTTTAGAGAATGCTAATACACGTTTTAATAGAGCCATGTCCTTTTACACTTCTTAGTAAGGCTGATTTTTTCATTGAAATATTTAATTCAAAAGGACGAAAGTATAGATAAGTAAAGAAGTAATGAATATAATTAAATAATCCGTGATAAAATTTATTATCTGAAACAGAGTGAGTAGTAAAAATCTTTAAATGATAAAAATAATTACTGAAAAGTATGGGGCAGATAAGACACCAATGTATGGATAAACAAGATTATTCAAAATGAATCCACCGATTTCAAAACTCTATATTTTCATAAATAAATGACACAGAATGATAAATAATACATGAATACATAGTGAATATGCGGAAGATTTTTACAAGTGTTCGATATGATTTCTTTCAGTTACACACTGGGATGGTATGTAAATTCCTGCCAAACACGTTGTAAAATGTCATTAGTAATTGATTGTACAGCGACAGAAATCTATTATTTCAGCTCACACAAATTTGTAGATAATGATGGCACATATACTTTACTTTTGCAAGCACCCAAAAAAAGAAATCGTTTTGTGTTAAACTAGGTGCTCTTGGTGACCAGCTGTGCAACGTCAAATCATCTGGTCTACAACGGCCGATCCAACTGCTAGACAGCTCCATGTTAAGGAAACGACGAACCTCTTATAGCCCAGTGGGGTGCAGATCACACGAGGGCTATCTGCGGCTTACAGAACAAAATTTCCATATTTTGTTCTATTTATTCATGTATTAATTATCATTCTGGGTCGTTTGTTTTTGAAAATATGGAATTTTGAAATTCGGAAGATTCATTTTGAATAACCCTATATGTACATATATATAACTCTGCTTGAGCTAACTGGGTTTTTTTGGTATAGATTTCATAACTCTTTTTAAGTTAAAATTACTGAAATTAGTGTATAAACATGTTTATTATATTATTATTCATGATTACGTTGTTATATTTAGATATAAAAGCATCTCTTTCCTTCGTTTACTTTTTTTCCTTTGATTCAATTTGTATTTTTGCTTAATTTTTGATTTTATAGTATCTTGTTATAATGTAAACACTAGAGTGTGATGGTTGGATCCGTAATACTTGTATAAACACTCTCCAAAGTGTGGAACAGTATCAATTACATTTTCTCCTTTTTTTTTTTTTTTTTTTTTTGCTGGTTTCTTTTCCTCTTCTTTGCTATGACTTTAATATTCGGTTTTTAAATTGTTCGAAATTTTTAATTCATGTTTTTATCTATCTTTAATTAAGATTTTGTTTGATGCATTTAAGTAAATTTTGGCTTATTTTCGTTAAAATGTTTTACTTTTGGAAACATTTGCTATTTGATTTTTGGTAATCATTTTAACTTTCTGTTTTGTCTTTTAATTCAGTAATATTTCAGTTTTTTGTTCTAAATAAATTTTTAAAAGGGCTTAGAAATTATTATCTGTATGTTGCATTATAAGATTCAAACACATAATTAAATGGTATACAAAAAAAATGCTTTATTGTTGAAAATCCAAAAATTTAAAGCTAACCATAACAAAAATGAATAATCTATTGCTTATGAGTAATTAATTGAATTAGATGATTCAGATAGACATAATTGAAGTAGATGATTAAGAGCTGTGATACTGAATTAGAATTAACTAATTCATTGGATCTTGTTTTCCCCTCAGCTGTATACTGGATAAAAAATGCACATATATCCATAATAACAAAATTAAAAAAATTAGGAATGCACCTACTAGTACATATCAAAGTATAATGGAAACAATTCAAGGAATCAGGAAGCTAACATCACATACAACTAAAAAAATTTGCAAAAGCAGTTTGGCACCCAAAAAAAAATTATGGAAAATCACAAAAATTCAAAGACTGGTTCAGATTATCTGAAAATTTATCGCATTTTCGAATTCGCTAAATTTTTCATTTGCTAGATTTTAACAATTTTCATTGTTCAAGATTGTTATGGTGTTTAAATGCACTATAAATTTATTTCTTGAATTTCTATTAAGTGTCTCAAAATATCTTTATATAACCCAAAATTTCAGTATGTTGTTATTATTAATTTTATTTCTTTATACTTGTAAACCGTCATTGAATTACTGATATAAAATGGCGATTTCTATATATTTAGTTTCATAATTAATTCGATAAGTAACTTATATGGGGGGTTGCTTTATCCGTAGTATTTGCTGAAGCACGTAGCCATAAGGCACGGTATTTATATTTGATAAATATCTACTTAACTTCTTTTTAAATGGGTGTATTCATTAAAGCAACTATTATTTAAAGCATATCTTTCTTGATAAACACTTACTATCATTTAAAAAGAATTGTAATCACATAAACTTTTCCCTCGGTAAAATTATACAGTTCAAGTTAAATCACCTTTATTATGGAATAAATTTTTCAATAAATAATTTGTAATTGTATTAGCTGGAAATAATGTTGTTTATTTCTTAATGATTTCTTTTTATAGAGTGATTCAAAAAGTACCCGTGTTAGAAATGGAAAATGAAGGATTTGGTATGGGAAACGGAAATGGGTAACGCCCTGTTTCGGTTTTTGGAGAAGTTCATGAGGATAACGCCCTTCCTATCCCCAAAAAAATCTCTTCCACTACTGTAACAGCCATAGAGACCATCTTCACCTTCTTTGAGCAAATTCATCAAAAACTTCCAATTGTTTTATTTTTTAATAATGATGGATCCATGTTTCACCGGCGGTGACAACTCAAGACTTCAGCAATCAGAATTAGCATGTGAATCGCTGTCAAATTTCTTTTGTCTAAGTTAAACAGAAAACAACACACAATGATAAAACCTACTTGCTTAGCTATACCATCTTTCGTCAAAAACATGTACATGAACCATCTTCGTATTCTTAACGCAACTGGTAATGTCGAAAATTTACAATTGATATGTTTCAGTATTTGATATGCTTTATTTTAGATTTTTTTTGAACGCATTCTCTCTGTCTCTCTCTTTGTTGAATTGTAATTATTTTATGATATTTAAAGCACAAGAAATAAATTATAATTGAAAAGAAATTACATGTAATTTTAGAAAAAATTGAAATTGAGCTTAATGACTACAGAATAAGGGTTCTTATTTGATTTGTTTTTGCTGGATTAACGTTACAGTAGAGTTACATTATGGCCAAGTGGATGCAACCTTGTAATTATCAAGCTTTTAACAAAGGGGGGAATGAAGCTAGTACACAACTCTGGAATTTTTCTGTCTAATTTTCGTAAAGATAGTGCGACTCAGCTCGACTGTGCTATTTCTTCCATTAATTTCACAATTGTTCGTAACAGCAATAACTGAGTAGACATGGTCGCGAACTCATGGCCTGCATTGGTTGCGGCGTGTCGTGCTTTCAAAACGTGGTACCTCTAAAAATGCATCGTGTGTGTGTATATAGATCTGGACTGTTGAAAAATGGGAAAAAGATAGAAATTGGTTGCTAAGGAGGGTTCAAAAGAAGAAGAATCACTAGGGTATCCCAGAGGCGCATCAACCATGTTTACCAAAGATAGTTAAACCCATAGGAAAAGAAAAATATCACTAAGGTGTCACTGAGGAAGGTCTGTCTCTGAAGGTTAAATACCCGAGTGTTGTTAGGCTGATATCTTTAAATCTATCGGGCTCGAACTCCTTATATTAGAAGGGCGTAAAAGTTATGAAGGTGAGGTACCAGTTCGGGTACCTGCCTCGTCATTTGACTGTGCTTCATTATTAGAGGGTCCATCCCAATTGCTCTCGAATTATTTCTAAATGCGACGCTTATAAACCAATCAATTAATTCATCGTGGCTCTTTGAGATTGAGAATTTGTCTGATTTAATGGATTTTACTTTCAAGGAGACGTAGCTCACCTGACAAGGGCTTGGAGTATTAAACCATTCTCCAGGAGTTATAAAGATTGTTTCAATACCGTAACCTAATAAAACTTTTAATTTAAACAGAAATGTTGTAATAATAAATATTTGCCGTATATATACGCGTTTTGAAAATAATTAATCTTAACCCGTAACATTTAAGACGCTCGGCTGCGAAAACAATGCTTTAAAAAATGAAAGGCTGCGCTATGGAGACACACCCAAACACACACACAAAAAAAATATATATATATATATATATATATATATATATATATATATATATATAATTTTAAATGGATAAGTTTTAATTGGATAAAACTTTTTTTCTTCTTTTGTTTTTGAAAATAATTAGTAATTGAAATATCTCGCCATTCAATTTTTCTTCTTTGTTCATTGGTTCTTTTTTTAAATTACAACTTGAATTTTTGGAGTAATCCAATTTTACCCAACAAGATGCATTGGGGGAGGGTTGGTACCATAGAACTAGTTTAATCCCACAATTCAGTCCCCAGTCTGAATATGCATGTTTTGTTTTGTTGGGTATTCGAATTATTCGATTTATTCTTTGATTCAAATTAATTTCAAATTTGATTTAAATTTTTCATCTCTTTGTTTCAAATTTGATTCAGTTTCAACATTTTTACTTAGTTATACTAATGTTTTTTGGTTTTTTGTTGATTTTGGTTTTTAATTGTTCTCTTCCTTTTGTGTTTTCCAGTCAACTGGAAGGCTTTCCAAGCTGTCGAAACTACACTTTTGTCAGCTCCGAACTCATGTACAATACTCATTAAACTACGCCCTTCATCAAGCTTGCGGATCATTCTATCACACGTAAAGGCATCTTGATGGTTTCTTGTAGCTATTATGAACTCACGATTTCATTTTCACGAGCTGGAAATGTCTGGAAATGCGAACCAATTACCACCTAAAAATATCAAGTTTGAGTCCTGTTCTGAAAAATTACAAAAATGACAGTGTTCACAGGAAAGATTGTAGACAAAAAAATCTATATATTACCGCAATTTGTAATGCAATTATAAATACAGGTTCATACAATTTTCATTCATACTACTTCAGTATTCCCTTTATCTAAAACCTATTTTGTCCATACCTTCATAATTTCTACATTATTTATCCTTATTGAATATAAATTTGCAAAGCACATGCTTAGTTTAATTTATTCGCGGCTCGCTATTCTTCTTGTTACCGAACAGGTCAAGGTGAAATCGTTTTATTTTAACACCGTTCAAGGTGGACTTTTCTCTCGTGAAGGAGAAATTTTCTCATAAACGGGTTGACTTTTGCTATTCCTCCCTTTAAATACCTGTAAGCAATATCTTTTTGATGTGGTATGTTGCACTTCTTATTAGAAATATATTGACAAAATATAAATAAACATGTTGCACACACTTAAGCTAAACATTTTCTTTGACCACAACCCTTACGTATTATTTTATTACTTCCCTGTTGTGATTTAGATGCGACCACATTGTGATGATTGCATATTTCGTTTTTCCAAAAACAAATAACCACATATTTTTTCTAAGAAATGTGGGTACTAAAATATTTCAGTACTCAGTGTCTCTAACATCTTGACTGACTTTGTATGAATCGAGCTACGGTTTGTGTCTTGATTCCCCCAGACTACCGTAAGCAATAATAAGGATTGCTACAAATTTCAAATCAAACTACGCCTCAATTTTTTCACTAGGAGCAGTGAAAGAATGAGTTATCAAAGGTGCCATTCTCGTCATCCGATTGTACCTGCAAATAGCAAAATCTGATGATGGTTTGACTGAATGTTTATTAAAGTCACATTTAGGAATAACACAAGGGCTACTGGAGACGACCCTTATAACTTTAACCACGATTGAGTGAAGATGAAGATACCCACATTCTTTCACCTCATTTTCAAACTTCCATACCACGCCAAAGTGAGTACTTAAAGCCTCGACAGATTTACCATGAATCAGCTTCCCAAAACAGTGGTATTCAGAGGAATCAGTTGATCCCTGAAATTTGATCAAAAAGAACGCCATCACGAGCTCGCGACCATGATCACAAGATTACTGGGGCCATAAAGAGATCTGTTAGTCTCGAGTCTGAAGTCAATAGACCTCGTATTATTTCAATTCGACACAAATTCAAATAAAAAAACATTTATAAAATATGAATATAAACTAAAAACGAATTGAAAAAAATGTTTTAAAATATATCGGGAAAAAATGTATTCTTATCTTTGACTTCTTTATCAATCATCTTGAATCTCAACGTTAAATTAAGTGGCGGTATTTAACCAGAAACTGAAATCAGAGATTTTTCTTGAGAAATATCCGGCAACAAGAATAAAATTTATATAATACTAAAAATGAGCATAAAATTGCTTATTTTTAAAGAAAAAAAATTTTCAAATTATTCCATAAATCGAACTGAAACTCATAAAATTGAGTGTCTTTTCATAAAAAAGGAACTTAATACACGAATGCCCTTAACTTAACTTAATCTCTCTCTCTCTCTCTCTGTGTGTGTGTGTGTGAGAGAGCGTGCGTGCGTGCGTGAGTGAGTGAGTGAGTGAGTGAGTGAGTGAGTGAGTGAGTGAGTGCTATCCATATTGTATTTCTTACACCTTAGATAGGCTAAAATTTTTACAAAGTATTCAATTTGTGAAATATTTCAGTAATAATTCTCAAATGTTTGAATGTTTCACACTTTTTCAAATAACGAAAAATTATTCGGCAGGGTTGAAGATTTCTCTGCTGAAGATATTGGTTAATAGATTTTTTTTATTAACGTCGTTCTTAGAAGCAACATGAGAGGTATTAACGACGAACCTCGTAATTTTGAACCTCGGCCAAGTGACAAGGATGACACCTGAGATGGCACCTCCCTCTCTAAATTTCCACACTAAGGCCACAGGGGGGACTTAAGACCTCGACAGATTTAACATGCATCAGTCCCGCTACACGTCGGGCACCTGGGTTCGAACCCAAGACTGAACGGAAACAACACTGGCCACGAGTTTGGGACCAGGATCACGAGACTGCCAAGACAATTCTATAAAGATAAATAATAATTTTAGGACTGAGATATGACCTGATGTATGCTAAATTTCTCGTACTGAAAGTCCTCTCGTTGGTGGGAAACGGAGGTGGAGAGTAGGGCTCGTTATTTGAACCTGGGGTAAACCTATGATATATTTTAGATGTGTTAGGCGTACCTTTGAAGTATGCAAGAATAGTCCACTATAACTGTTTAATAATTGAACTTATTAAAATTATTTCATGTTCTTGGTTCTAAGATTTCATTTCTCACGAAATCTACCGCATGAAATAGATTTACGATATTATAATCTATACAGGTTAAGTTCTTAACTACTTGTTCTATATTATTCTTTGTTAAAAATAAGAAAATATTTGTACATTCTCACAACAGATTAATTATTCACTTCTTAAAACATTAAATTCAAAGTTTTTATTTTCTTTCAGATGTGTCTTTGCTAAAACTGTTTTCAAAATATTAAGTAAATATTTTTTGAAGTTACAATAATTTTCTGACGCAACTATTGAAGTGATATGCTTAACACAAGTTTCTTAATACAGCCTCTCTTTTTAAGTATTCTTAGGCGTAAACTTCTCAAATTCAGTTTCTTACTTTTTGTAAGCTTTTTAATTCTGTTGCATCTAATTCGATTTCTAGAAGATGATTATTTGATTGTTTTTAAATCTAGTTCTACGATTTAACTCTCAAACCCCTACACTCATTTCAACCATTTTGTACTTCCTATATACTTGTTCAACATATTTTCTAAGGAGTCCCATCTATTTCCTGCAGTTTGCAAAATGAAAAACGCATAAAAAGAACAAATACATATTTTTTGTACGGTGGGTGGATAGTCTTTATAAGACAAATGTAAGTTCTCTAAAACATAAGACAGTAAGACCATTTCTTAAATAATAAGTACTTGCTCTTTATAATGGTCGGATCTAAACCAAAAAAATAAGTTAACTTTGAAATAGCCAAAAAATATCGAAAATAACTTAGTGGCAAAAAAATATAGGAATTCACCTTCCTTTTTATTTCCGAGTTCATTGCCTCAATTGATTTTAATGATTGTGTTGTTTATTCACAATATATGACCTTGAATTGTAGGCCGCGGTAATCTAATGATCAATCTCGCGACCAGCTTTCTTTTCGTCGTTCGTAGGTTCCAGTCCTGACACCATTAAAGACCCACCGTGTAGTGGAGCTTATGTGCGTTAAATATGGTCGAGATACCAAGTCCTCTCGTTGGCATAGTATGGAAATTTAGAGTGAGAGGTGCCAGCTCAGACATTTTCCTCGTCACTTGATCGAAATTCAAAATTACGAGGTTAGTTGCCAATAACCCTAGGGTTTCTTCTCATTGCGACGTTAATACAAAAAACAATTAATCATTTGACTTTGAAGTATTATTTTGTAAGGCTATCCTGCTTTTAAAGAACGGAATCTTAACTCGAAACACTTTTATAAGTAGAAAACTAAATCGATTATAATCTATATGAGTGCGGGGCTTACTACTTAACGTACATATATAAATTTATCTAGACATTGTATCGTGTTCTTAAAGTTAAGAAACGTTCAGTATTAAACGACTGCATTTTATTCCTCTGCTCTTGCGCAATATCTTAATTGAAGATATCAGACAATTTATTTTGACTCCAATCGAAAACACGCAAGAACAAACCAAAATATTTTATTAATAGTCATTGATGGATACTTAAATTCGTTTTCTCTTGAATTTCAATCAATTTATTTATTCTAAATTGGAATCAACTAATAAATTCGCTCGTTATGATTCAATCACTTCGCAAAAACATCAGATTCTTATCTTAATACTTCAACAAGGTTTCGTGTCCGTCCACAAAACATATTGAAGAGTTTTAATCCAAATTATAAATACCTGTCAGTTAGTCGTTTTTCTCTAACTCCCTTCATTTTCCTTTCAAATAATTTCATTTATATATCATTACCTTTAAATCACTTCGCATTACTTCAATCCTCCTCTTATTTACCTAATCCCGTTTCATTTGGGTTGGGAACAAATTGTTATTTTATTCACAATTCAGATTGATATAATATCACCGAGATAAGAGAAGAGAAAATGCGAAAGGCCTGGCGTCACAAATAAGTATTTAATTTCTTATTATAGCATACAAATTTCAAAATATATTCGTTAATATTAAAATTTCATTTTTATTATCTTTATCCATTATATTAAAGGATATGAGAATGAAGCATACTTTATGTGATACAAAATTTATCGATTCAAATTTTAAAGTACACTTTTTTATACGACAAAGAATAAATAGAATGTAATGTAACATTTTATTTTTCTTCTCTGTTTAAAAATGTTTGCTACCATATATTAGAGAGGAATATCTATTAAAAAATACGTAAACAAAAAATTCATCGCTTCAAAAATTGAAATATTCAATAAGTATCCGCATATTTAAATTGATGAATCAATATATAATTGAATATAATGTATTCAATACAATGTACAATAATTATATATTGTTATTTCAATATATAATTGAAATAAATCCGCATGACAGTTTTCCACAAAACAGATTTTTTTGTTTCAATTTTTACAAAAAGAATTAATGATATTTTTCAATTCTATTGTCAATTTGTTATAATTAGTTAGACCTTATATTCGAAATGGAATATCTATCCTATTACAATTATTAGGACCTAACAAAATATTCTTCCTACTTGCGTGTGGAATGAAACGAGTCCCAATGAAACATTCTATCTTTATTTCATATAGTAAACTATATTACTGATTTTTCCTAATTTAAACGACTGTTTTCTTTTGCAGAAGAACCCAATTTCCAACCACTGATGGACGAAGAATTCCTGATCCGGTTCCTTAGAGCTAAAAAGTACAATGTCGATCGAGCATTCAATACATTAAAAAATTATTACTCATTCAAATCTCGCTACTCTGGTATAGTCACGGATTTCACGCCACATGATCTCAAATTTGTTTTCGAAATGGACAAAGTTCTGGTTTCTCCAAAGAGAGCTCGAAATGGGGAAGGAATTCTTATCGTATTTATCGGTAAGGTCTCATCCTTTAAAAAGTTAAAGAGAAACATTACTTTCTCTGTATTTCAATATTTATTATATTGGCAATTTTTAATTATCGCCCCTATTGCTTTATTTATATATATTATTTATATATAAATAAAGCTTTATTTTTTTATATATATAAAGTGTTGAAGACGATAATTTAAGTTGGTAGTATTGCTTTCAATGTCAAATCTTGGAGGTAGAATGCGTGATCGTTTGTCTCAGTCGATTGAAAACTCTTATTTCAGTCCCGTATTGAAATCAGTGTCTCGATTCTAAATCCTACCAGCTCCGATTTATAGATCTTAATCTGGTTTTTTTTCCTCGCCAAAGAAAATGCTCCGTTCTAAATTTTTAATGAAATCAAAACTGTTTACTGTAAGGGGATTATGTGCCATACTAACTGTATAAATGGTATCATGAGTATGAAAACTCCAGAAAAAAAAATTCGAAACTTTTAATTTGGCCTTGAAAAATTATGATCTTGGTCTTTTTCGACCTTAAAGGGATTCTCCTTATTGAATTTTCTCGATAAATAGGACAAATGAAGCAATTAATGCCAAAGGATACTGATATATATATATATAATACAGAGGAACACAACAAATGAAAGGGAAATTTTATAAAGAGAATGTATTTTTTTTATAACAATTATGTGGCCCGCACAACAAATCTACAAAGCAATTCTTGGACTCATTTGGTTGAATTATTATCAACCATCATCTCACATCCCTGAACTTTCATCTTCAGAAAATTGTCTTTCAACCTCTCTGAAGCCTTTTGTGGGTGGAAAAAGTTTTCAAACAAAGTCCTGACTAGAGATTTGATTTGGCGTGATGGGGAAGTTAGGGGAGGGTGTTGCCAGCTGAGGTATCATCTTCGTCCCTTGACCGAGGTTCGAAATCTTGAAGTCCGTCTCCGATAGCCCTCATGCTGCTTCTAGTGTGACGTTAATAAAAGCAGCCAACCAACCAAAGATTTGATAAAGTCCAAAGGTTCGGACAATAAAGTCCAAACTGCCATCAGACTGTGGACCGGGAGACATTTTTGACTAATATATAAAATAAAATCATCTTTTAGCTCACAAGAGTGTAATGAGTAAGAAGGAGAGAGCATTGAAAAGTAGTGTTTATTGTGCGTTTATGAATTTTTTAAAAGAATACAGACTTTTTCGATTTTTATAAAATTGAGTGCTCTCTTACTTTTTGAATACCCATCGTGCTGATTCACATATATACGAAAAACAAATTCCTTCCTTAAGTTCTTTGAAAAAAGTTACTTCCAAAGGAAAAATTGCTTAAGAAAGGTATTTTTCCTTATGACTTTAAAGTGGATTATTCTATTGCAGTTTCTATTAGAAATATTACTGAGGCATTTAAGATCAATACAAGCAATAAAAAATATTTGGCGATGGTTTGCTTTTTATCGATAAACTGATTTTTATTAACATCTCACTAATAACTACATTAGGCTATTGATGACCAACCTCTAATTCTGATCTTTATTTAGGGAAGAATTCGATACTTGAGCTGCGTCTTCCTATTCTAGCTTCCACATCACTTCGCGGCTGCGGAAGTCGAGTGGTCATGATCGCGACAAAGGTTTTAGTGTGATAAATAATCATGACTTTACGAATTATACTTTGTTCAGATAGGAAGCATTAAGTTTTATTTTAAATAATTATCTTCAGTATTTCATTTAAGAAACAAATACATTATTAAATGAAACTCCACACATTGTGTGTGCTTCCCTAAGCCGCAAATTTAATTAAATGTTTAAAATACTTACAAATATAATCAAAAATTCTATAAACATTCCTCAAATGGTTTTATTGAGTGAAATTTTAAGGAACAGCAAGAAAAAACATTTTTAAAATATTAGTAAATCACAGTTAAATTAGGACATTTTCATAATTATAAAAAATATCTGTATATAAACATAATAAATTTGAAACATTATTTCAGCTTGTTGATAGAAGAATGATTCAATACATTAATGGAACAGCAATCCAATATTTCTTTTGAAACAAAAACAAAAAAAAGTTGTGTGATAATTCTCATTTAATTAAAAAGTAGTATGTATAGTAAAATGTAAATTACATGAGAAGCTTATGAAGGATAACACATTTCATAAATGCAGTGCTAAACAAACGAATACAAGACTTGTTTACAACGTCGGGTATTGAGTGATGAATATTTCACATGGTTATAAAATCACATGAATTTAGTCCATTAAAGATATGCGATATTTTTCGTATAATACGATTTTTCACTTGCAGGTTCCTTTGACATTGACAAATGTACCATTGAACAGCATTTAGCAGCAAGTTTAATCGGTGCAGAAATCGGAATGGAGACGGAGGGCTCACAAGTATGTGGAAGTCATTGCGTCATCGATATGCAAGGCATGACTTTTAGAAAATTAAAGCATTACTTTCAACCTTCTTTTGTGAGCCTTGTGGCAAGATGTATACAGGTAAATATAAGATTTATTTAAAAATATTTATTCACAATTCTGAACCGTAATCAAGCAACCTTTATAAGTCCTAATCAACTTTTTCTTCCAGAGTATATATAAACACAAAAATAATTCTCAAAAATCATGAAAATAAGAAAAAAATGAAAAAGTTTTACAAAGAATAGTTTTAACTACTCAAGGTGCGCTTTTTTTTATAATTATTATTAAATTACTCAATTAAATATAAGAATTACAGAAAACAATGAAATATAGAGAAATGAACAATAGTAAACTTTTCCGATATTAAAATTAAAAGAAACAATAAATTATTAAATTGAATATTATATCAGATACACATAATTAAAATAAAAGCAAACGATAAATTATTAAATGAATATATTTAAGCTACATGTAATTAAAATTAATGTAAACAACAAAATATTGAAAAGTGATCTGGTACGTGAAAAGTGATCCAACTAAAACAAAACCTCTTGGGTGTCTAATATTATCAGACAGATAATGAAAAATTCTATAAATGAAATATCTGAAGAAAAATGGTACCCAGCAAATCAAAATGCAAATTCAGACTTAGGGCTGAATAGCAGTGTTAATATAGTTTTAGTTTTATGATATACCAACCTTCCCCTTTCAAAATTACTTTGCATTTCATCCAAAAGACTTATGCTACATGTGTGTGTGTGTGTGTGTGTGTGTGTGTATTGTGTGTGTGTGTGTGTGTGTGTGTGTGCATAAAACTCACCATTTATTTTAAAAGTTTATTTATGCAGAAAACTCACCATTTTTTTTAAAAAAATCGAATTTTCTATATGAGAAAACATTTATTTCTTTTATAGGATTCCATGCCTTACCGTATAATTGGAATTCACTTTGTACATGAACCATCATATTTTGGTGCCGCATATAATGTCATCAAACCATTATTATCAAAGAAACTCAGAAATAGGGTACGTATAAATTTATATATGTAAAATTAGATTTCTGAAGGAATAATTTACCCAACACGAAAGTGATTTTTTGAGAAAGGGTAAAAATAAAAAAACCTGTAGTCATATTTTGGAAAGATTTAATAATTTATATTATTTCTCAAATTTTGTCTGCATCGAAATAAAAAAAAATTAACATTTAAATTCAGTTCTTAAAGATTATTATTTTTAAAACATTTCTAGTTCTTTGCTAAGATCATAGTGAGAGTGGAACAGGTTCTTATGGTCACTCAGATGCAATAAAGTTAATCATTTGATCTAAAAAAAGACTATAACACGTATCTTTAACTTAACGGTAGCTGGCCACAGTAGCCGCGGTCATGGTCGCCAGCTGTCTCCATTGAGTAGTAGGTTCGAGTCCTGATTCCACTGAAACTCCGCCGTGTAGCTAAGATAATGCATGTCAAATCTGCGGAGACCCGAAGCTTTCCCGGTGGCGTGGAAGTTTAGAAAATAGCGATTGCAGTTCAGATGTCGTCTTTGTCTCTTTATTGAAGCAAAAATTACAATGTCCATCGCCAATAGCCCTCTCTTTGCTTCTTAGTTAGACGTTAATAAACCAAAAATCAATTAATTAATAATCCGTTATGTTTAGCAGAAAGTAGGATCATGAGTTCTTTCGCTAATTTCTCTTAATCTCTCTGGACTTCAACCTGATTGTGTTTGAATTCAAAATCATTTTCAATTAAATGAAACGAGATTTAAGTACATTAGATTAAATTATGAGGTGTACATTTGATCTGACACATATATAAGCTGCGAAGAATTTAATATTGAAATTGGAAATCAGCTAATTAATGATAGTGAATCTAAGAGAATCACGAATAGCTAACGTCACAAGGTAAGGTTTTGTTTTTAATTATTTCGTTTTGAAAGTAACATTTGTTTGTTCAATCAGCTCTACATTTTCGAGTGAGCTTACATTCATTCCCCAAACTTGTTTTTTGCAAGAACTGAAGTGAAAAAGAAAATAAAAATTTAATTTGAAAAATTAGGGGAGAAATTTCCTAAAAAGAAAGTATCATCAGCATCAATGTAGCTTTTCACATATTTAATTTAGTATGCGAAGTCTTAGAATAATATTCAGCTTCTCGAATTATTTTGTAGTATCTTGCATAATCTTATCTTTTCTTCTTGGTGTCGTTAAATTGTTTGTTTGAATGATGTTTAAGTTCACTTTAAAATAAGTTATCCGATTTTAATTTAAACTAGCATAAGTACCTGTTCTTCTCACGGGTGAATATCTAAAATAAAACACAACAAAATTGTTATAAAAATATTTCAAACTATATATTTTAATGGATCCTAACAAATGATAAATAAAATGATCTAAGAAACTATTTTTGAAGAATAATAAATTAGTAGCATAGACCTTGACATCATGTTACGAAGTTCATTCTTGACAACTGTTGTGCGATTCAGACTTCAAATAAAATCCCCTAATCGATATTCTCCCCCCCCCCTTCTTTAATGAAGGGAGTCAAATGTTCAATGCGTATATTGTATGAATACTGCATTTTTGGGATTAATAGATTTTTGGACGGAATAATTTTGAAAACTTTTAAATTTCAAAATTGTCGCTTTCTAGCTCCATTTCCTAAAATTCACCAAAAATAGGTTGATTAATTACTCACTCTAAATACATTGAGTCTTCTTAAAATAAGTTAGACACCTTAAATTGTGTAAGAGCCTATATGTATGGGAACGAATTTGCGACATATCGTTGGAGAGCTACGCTTAAATGTATATTAAAATATAACTTAACTTATTAGCGGAGAAAAAATTTTTAAAACATGGAATTAAACTATTAAAAAATAAAAATAAATAGTATAGAGGAAATAATTTCAATTTATTTGAAAGCTTTTTAAAAAAAAATTAAGCAAATTTAAATTCGCAAAAAATGCAAAGTGAAAGAAACATAGGTGGTGATTTTAGCCCAGATCCAACATTTACAGACCATATTGCAAATGTCATAGAGTTTGAGTGCCAAAAAAGCGTGGAAAACGTAGGCTAAGCTGCATAAGAACTTATATTTCGAAGGCGTTTGATTTTGGGATTAGAAAAACAAATAAAGCAGATATTTCAGATGGAAAGATTATCAATGTCACAGATGCTATTGTAAAGAATTTGAAATATTTTGTAGAGAATATTTTTTAAATAGTATGATTTTCAACTCTTCGTCGGACATCATTATTAAATGAATCATTCGAAATATAGTCTTAGTTCTACAAAAAAAAGTGCAAGAATAACAATCTCCAGAAAACTACATTCTACTACAAAAAACAAACGCATAAATAAATAATTATAATAATTTTTAAAACACTCTATGAATATACAGTTCCAGAAGTAATGAAAATCGTAATGAAATATGCAACAGAATTAAGCTCAGTGAAGACAAAATCTGCCCCTTTAACATTAAATTTTAAAACTTCTTATGCGAATTTTTAAGAATTCGCTTCAAGCTGCACATCATTATTGTCTATGATTTCGGTGTATCATATAACGTGTGTATATATATATAAAAAGATAGATGCTTACTTCATGTAAAAATATATGAAACGAGATCCTTATCTATGGAAATGAAAGCTTCATCTGTAAAGAATCCAGTCTTCGATTTTTTTTTTTCTGTAGTAACTTCAGGTTTACATTTTAAGCTTTATTTCAAAGTTTTTGATGTTTAATGAAAAATTTTACTTAAATAGTAAATTGTTATTCCTATTATTACATTTTTTCAGTTTTAATGTATATAGGATTTATCCATAAGTTTCAGTCACCTCTGTAATAATTTTTAACCTAAATCAGAATATATTTAAAATGTTCACAATATTCATAAATGTGATAAAACATCAAAGACTTTTAAAATATTTGAACTTCGAGTTGAATGAAAAAAATCTGTTTTGAGACTTATCTTTCCATATAAAGTGGCTCGCAAAAATCCCCTGCTTTTGAAGAGTAATAACTTTGCTGGGCAAAATTCATGTTACAATCGTATGCTGCCATCTGTTAAGCAGAGCTTAAATAAATTTGATACTGATTCATTGGTTCGTTTTAATTGCTGCCACGTTGAATTATCTATCATCGTCTTTCTGAGTCGAGTTGTCATCATCGATGAAACTTGGATTAATCATTGTACACCGGAAACCATAAAAACAATGTTTTTTTCGCGATTAATCATCGATCGGAAAATTTATGGTGATTTCTTGGGATGCCAAAGGGGTCATATTTATGCGGTTCTAATAAGGAAGGAAAACGATGATTGGACAAAACGATAGTGAGTTGCCCCATTCCCATTTCCCATTAATAACACATGAGCTCGCGCCGAAGCAATTTGGAAGTATTGGACAACAGAGAGTGGTGAGATTAATTTGCACTCCTTTTCTTTCCACAGATGCATTTCCACAGCGACAATCTAGAAAGTTTGCATGAATATCTTCCACCCGAGACACTTCCTGAAGAACTGGGTGGATACTTAGGAAAGAAGGATTTTCAAGAATTTAGATCCATGATGATGCAGAATAACGACCTCGTGGATAGACTCAACACATACGTCTTTGAAGGCAACAAGTCGCCCAATCAGAGTAATAATTCACAAGCTAAACAAGATGTTGATCCTAACGCGACAACGAGGACTCTGTTTAATGTGTCCACTTCATAAATGAGTTTTAATTGGATGATATAAGTATATGTATCTCAAAGTGTTTTAGAGCGTCTAGTTCGAAACGTTTTTGGCTGCTTCTGGAAAATGACTAATGTTGTCAATCGTTGATTAATATAATGTAATGAATTTGTGTTTATGTACCTCACAGCTGGTTTATTTGTTTTTTTAATTATGAGTTCATAAAAAGTGTAATGGAACCCCGCGCAACGAAAAAAATTGGGAATATGTAGAGTAGGACAATAAATATTCCCGTTCTACACTTAAGAATTTAATATTTTGACACGATTTTTGATTTCTTGTATTAAAACTTTTTATCATCATTACTTCTCCTTTCACCAAATAAGTTCATGAGGCCACAACAGCTACACACCATTTAATTTGGTCTATACTTGTTCCCGGGCGCTTACCCAAGTCGGCCATCCAAGTGAATTCCCATAGGTGCCATGTGTTCTCAGTCTTCCTCTCTTTCTCTTTCCATCTGGTACCCATGTCAGTGCCATTTTTGTGTTATAATTTGATAGAAAAGCTTTCTAAACACTATTTAAAGGTTTATTTCTCGAGTAACAATCTTTAATCCGTATCATCCAACGGTTTTCCATCTAAGTCACCAATACACATTTTATATAAGCAACTCTATTCAAATTTAATACTGATGTTTTTGGAATTAAGGTTCGTATTTTACGTTCATTTTATCTAATTGTTCGAACTGTTGACTCAAATAAGTTCAGATCTGTAGCAATAGTTGCCACTTTTACACCAGATTTGAGTTTACCCAAAATCTTAATGTTGTGATCCAGAGTGGTGTGTTTACTTCTCATGATTTGTTTTTATTCCAGTCAACATTTTTTTGGTAAAAATATTTGCGTTTCCGATACTTTTTATGCAAGGCAAGCACATAAATTAATCAGTTATATTAAAAGGCCAAATGATAAAATTTTAAAAGAAACGGAAAGAGTAAATGTATGGCTAAACCTATAGACGTATCGACTCCTTGTTAAAGACAATTTAAACTGGTTTTAAAGACATATGTGAAGTTGCACAAATTCGTTCTTTAGTTACATCCAGTATAACTCCGAATGTATCTCCCGCACTACACTGGTGTTTACAGTATTTTGTTTTTATTTGTTCTCAAAGACAATTTATTCTGTTTAATTATTCATTTAACTATATCATCTTTACATATTGTTGCTGCTTAAAATTAAAAATTCTTATATTTAATCAAAATCAAAATTATGAATTTATTATAGCATTTTACAGAAGAAATTCGTAACAAATTACGTTTTTATACTTTAAAAGTTTTTAGGTAAATTATTTTTAACACTTATATTAATTCTAACAAATATTCTACATGGACTCAAAAGAGCTGAAAAATTTGTCGATCGGTGTGAAATCTTAAGAGAAGATTTATAAGAAAATATTTTATACTTAAATAAAATAATTAACTTATTTTACTGCTGTAAAGAAATGAAATATAAAGTAATCGACCCTGAAATTATATTCACTTACTTTAGTTTAGATCTTAGTTTTAATATTTTCCTATTTATTATTATTTATTGAACTTGTATTTATATTTCATTGTTTGTATTGTTTGTAATAAAAATTCCTAATGAAAGGAAAAAGAAAATTTCGTTTCCAATAAAAGCGTTTTACTTCTAATAGTTTGTGTATAATACTTTACGATTTAAAAATTTTTAATATTCATTTGAGATAGCTTAAATCTGTTTTTAGTGAATTGAGAATAAATTTCAGAGAACAGTAAGACCACGTTTAACAGAGACGATAGAATGCTATAAACAACGCTCGACGAGATCGTTTTAACGTATAGCCCATAAGAAAAGGGAAAGACGTGACACCACAAAATTAAAAAAAAAATTACTTTTGTTTTAATTTTTATTAATTTGCTTAAAATAATATACACTGGTTTGCAAATCTTAGGCACAATTGGTAATTATGTGAATAATGGAAGAAATCTAAGCAGGAATAGGGGGAAATGTGATATGCGAAATTAAAGAAGTTATAAAATAAGAAAACCTTGGGCGATACGAATCATTTTTGTCATCCAAGGAAACAACTTGAAAGAAAACTAGACATAAGTGGAGTTCAAACTTTAGTGAAAAACAAATGAAATAAAAAGTTGCTGTTGCATTTAATAAGGTGTGTGGTCACATTTCTGACTACCAGACACTCTACACAAAGATTTTCCTTACTCGCTAGGACACTGTGGAAGAGTTGTGGGCTCAAAGATTTCCAAACATCACAAAGAGCTGTTTTCATGTCTGGAACAGAATTGGTGGGTGGGGAAGGGAATTTATCGTAACACTAATATGATGAGAATTTTGCAGGTTCTTTTTAAACGGCAAGAAACCCACCAGAGCTGCAAGTTGTCTCCCGAGCATATAGGACACATACTCGATAGGAATCAAATCAAGTGAGTGAGTGGGCTACGGTGATGCTTGGATATTTTCCACTTCAAGAAATTCGTCGATCAAGCTCACATGATGTCAATGTGAGCAGTCATCCATAAATATGAAGACCTCACCACCTCGAAACAGGAGAACATTAGGCTGAATAACTTCATCTCTCTGTCTTTTAGTAGTCACAAACCTTGTCTCAAAAATATTAGACCACGCCATGACTTCCTTTGATTGAAAACGATATTCGTTCGTGATGTTTCCCGGGTGAAAACGTGTTCCATGTTCGCGCCGTACTGTTAGCCGATAAGAATCAGTGTTCAGACTAAAGCGAAATTCGACACTGAATGTACCATTGCCTCCTCCCCCCTGTCACAAGCTCCAGTACGGATGTTCATAACTCCAATTTAAACGAGAGCGTTTATGCTTATATGTGAGGGGAATGCAAAATGTTGGTCGTCTGGCTTAGTACGTAGTGAATATATCTGCACTGGAGCACCTAACCCGAGTTGGGTCTTTATCTCCATATATTGAAGTTAAGCCTGATAATATCAATGCCCATGTTTAAATTGGATGCTTATTTAGAATTAAAATATTTAAATGTGTAAGTAATAAAATAATTAAATTAATAAAATTAAAATTAATTAACAATAAATTAAAGTTACATGAATTTAAACTTAAAGAAGCTAGCATTAGGAATCTGGCTTAGAGACCATAATAACTGAGTCTCATGTAAACTGTTTGTCTGGAAACTATAACTCCTCTGACGGCTGTGAGCACTGAACCTAGTTCTCTATCACAACTGTGATACTAATGTAGCGCAGTTATTGGCGAATATCGGTCTCGGCGAAATGTTATGACTCTTGGCAAGTCTGGTGTTGGTCGTCGGTGTACATTTCCGACAATTTGAAAGCTCTTGAGATCACACACTGAAGCACATTTAGAATTCGATTTCTAGTAGTTGATATTCAAACTTTCCAACTATTCTTCCTGTTGTAAACATGTCGCAGTTGCAATCTTTGTACCATCATTTGTTCTGCTTAATCGTTAACAACAATCCTTCGCAAATTAATTGCACTAAACCTGTCTGAGCGTTTTATGCTGAATAATCCGGTTTATTCGTATTTCACAGTGTGCTGGTGTTTTGCGCATGAACACGTCGACTGGAACATTTTGCATAAAGATCAAGTTTTACATTCAACCGATGATTCTCCAGAAGTTATTTCGAACAAATTCATCAATAATTATCACATTCTTTTTGTTTTGCATAATACGAATTATGTTCCACTTTTGGATACCAGTGAATGTTAAATAACGCATAAACTTGCAAACAAAATTCTTGAGTTCGTTTTTGTAATGAAAGATTATCATAATGTAAGAATTTGAAGATTTTTCATGTGTGTACGAAATTTTGATAAATAAATTTATTTTTGAGATTGGCTGAATCGAATAAAACTATCAGTGTTCCCACCGAACCTAATTTACAAAAAGTAAACAAAAGTATATTATGTACATACACTACGAATACACACTGATAAATATAGTAATCACACATAATAATGTAAACATACCTAAGATATTGCAAAATTATTACACGTATATACACCATTAATTTTTTTCTGAGTTAAGTCTTCCGAAATTTTCAATGGCTTCCCATAATAAGTTATTTTTTAAAAAAAATAAGAAACACGGAAGAATAAAACTCCCCCTCCCAGGTTAAATAAATTCGAGAGAATTTAAATGATAAAACATATAGTAGATAGCAGTACATCAAATTTCAGATAGGGACGTTTTATTAAAACAAATTCAATATAGGTAAGAATCTCAGCACACACAATCTTCATAACTGAAAATTACATTCTCAACTGACCTGTAAATAAAAAGTTTGTTAATTTCTCCTCCAAGGAAGATCAAAAAGCTCGCCAACTTTGATGCCCAACTTTGCTTGCTAACCCAGAATTTGCAATGAAAATTTTTAAAAGTTTGTTTATTAACGCCTGTCTTAGAAGTAAGGCTAAGGCTATTGGAGATGGACCTCGCTATTTTGAACCTCAGTCAAGTGAGGAAGACGACATCTGAGCTGCATCTCCCTCTCCAAAGGTCCACACCACGACTTGAAGCTTCGACAAATTTAACACGCATCAGCCCTCTTCACAGTGGCGTTTTAGTAATGTCAGGATTCATTGAAAACAGCGCTGGCCGTAAGTTTGCAATAAAATACGAAATGAAATTTAGCTAAACGAAATGATCGCGGAAAAATCAGCGGAATCACAAATCAGCGGAAATCACAAAAAATTTAAAGGAGGTTTTATTGAATGTAGAATGAATCACTCCAAACTGCAATACGGGATAATTTAGCATTGCTAAATTTTAAAAGACAGTTTTATAGGACAATTATTTACAATTTATTGTGAATGCAAGGTAAATATCAAGATAATATTGACAAATTGACATATACGGAAAAATTATTGTACGTTCAATAAAGTAGGTATTGATAAAACTTGCACGCCCTTTAGAAATGTTGATATTTTAACAGAAGATTACACTCAAATTGGCTGTAAAAGTAACACTTACGAATACATTTCACTTATTCACAATATTATGATATTTATTCGACACAAAATAGAAATTTAACATATGAACTCTAAATAAAGAGGTTATTTTTTTCAAAAAAAAACAATATTTCTTTATTAGCAAAATTCAAATTATTACAAATCAAATATTTTTTCATCTGTCAATGAATCAAATCGTAACTTTATTCATATAATGCTTTAATTCAAAAAATTTCTCCGAAATTTTCGTTTTTTAAACGCAGCGGGTTTTGCTTTATTATGTTTAAAGTTATAATTCCGTATAAAATATCATTATCAACAATAGGGACGTTTAAATCATGAAATATTTCAAATAAGCATCGACACGAAGAGCTTTTATTCCTGAATGATTTTTATTTCAAAGTCAAGTTAGGTAAAAGCCAGTTATACTTGAAAATTACACAAGGTTAAAAAATGCTTAATAGTTATCTAATGCAAGATATGTAGAAAATTCAAATAATAACAGCTATTACAATGCAAACGTACAAAAAACGTTTAACATTTCGCTTGTACAAAACTATAAAATATAATTACTTTCCTTTTAAAAACACATCGAGTATCAAAGTTCAAAGGTACTTATCATAGCAATTTCCTAAATGGTAGATTTTTCAGTTATTGTGAAAGACTGAGAGATATCATTTAGTTAATAAAATAACCGTTGTGGTATTCCAATTATCTTCTAAAGAACAGAATTCGAAATTTGTTTTGAAAACGTATTCAGGAAGTCATTTTCATAATAAGTGTATCCTCCTTTGTTTCCTAAGGAAAAGATTTATCCTTTGCACAGGAAAATAGTAAAGATTTAATTTGTCTCAGACGTATGTCACATCTTGTGGTTCAAAAATTGTTATCGATAATTGTAATTTTAAGCAATACATGTCTTATATCTCTCCCTTTTTATATAAGTAATTTTCTTGATTATCCTATGATAATAAAATTTTGATTGTAGTTTTGAATACGTAAGCAGTAAAAGAAATTTAAATGATTTTAAAATCATAATGATTTTTAGAATGAAATATGTTGCATTTGGATTAATTTAAAAAAGATCAGGATTAACATCAAAAATATTTATCAAAAGTTTAACATGAAATTAAGTGAATTTAATCTCTGAATAATATTTTTCAAATTAATCATTTGAACTTACTACAGATTAAATTAATATTTTCGAATCCATTAGCCTAGATACAAATCATAATCGTTTTAATATTTACAAAGAATATGATAGTTATGTAATCATCGCATTATAATGAAACATTACTCATATGTATTGAGAAAGGCTGATAATGAAAACTTTCCTTCAGATACTGACAAGGGAAACTTACAGACGAAACAAGACGTTGATTTTATTCCAAATTATTTCTCGAACAGGATATCACCGGTGATAGTATTAACTGAAAGCAAGAGAAAATATTTAACAATTTCTCAGATTAAAAATATAAGCTTATTCGTATATTTTTTCACATAATTTTACGAATAAAATTTTGTAAAACATTATTTTAAAAACATTAGCTTTAGTTTTTGAATGTATTGAAAAGGTCACAATAAGTAACGGGGATAACAGGTACAGTGAAATTTGAGGGATTACTTAAAAAAGCCTTTTTAACTCTTTTAAATAATCTTAATTATAAAAACATGAGATAGCAATATTTTCTTGAACAAGAATAAATGTTCATTTACAGAATTAAGAAGATATTTTATGTCTAATATTTAATTTAAAAAAATCTAAAAATGCTTATTTGAAAGATAAACAATATACATTACGAAAAACCTATTCAAAAATTTAAGTTTGTTAGCTTAACACAAAATTATTACATTATTTCATATACATTATTTCAATATATAAAATGGTTATTGGCAACAAGATTACTAAAAGGAATGGGATTTGGAAAGAAAAGTTTATAAAGTTTAAAATTCGGAATTCTTTAAGATTAAAAAAAAAAAGTGTTGAATTTTGGAACGTTGTTGTGAATTTACACAATATATCAAACAATACTCACAAAATATATAAATAATATTTTGTCAAGAAGTTATCTGGATGAGAGCAGTAAAAAGGACCGTGAGAAACCTTCAGCTTCATTTTGATTTGAATTGCAAAGAAGGTACTGATTCATTTTTATTTACATTAATCCTTGGCTATATATATGAAATGATGATCCTTGGATATATATGAAAGTTGTACATAATTTATTTCCAAAAAAATCAAGGATTTTCAAAACCTTTTCCTTCATTTCCGATGAATACCAAAAATAGAAACAAAAATCCAAACGTTCAACGAAGTTAACATACCGATTAAACATAATTATCATCCAAACTCTTTTTAAAAAATAGTACACGTTATCCATATTTTTCTGATTCTAAGTAAGTATGAGACTGAGAGAGAATCAAAAAACATGTTTCATAAGCAACACATAAATCAGTACCCAAATATTTTTTTTTATTATTATAAAGTAATATTCTCTGCATTGATAAGTTTGTGAGAAAATATATTTTTTTTAATCAAAATAATTAAATCGTAAAATTATTTCTAAGGCACTATTCACGGAGTCATCTGTGTGCCATAAAAAATTCATTCGATATAGGTTGGGTAGTTAGTGCAGCTCTTAGATCTTGCTGTTTTTAACCTCCAATCAACATGCTGTAGGATAAGTTACTTCGGCCTGTTACTTGCCCAGAAAATTACAAATTTAAATGGAAAAAAATAATTTAAAAAACTTATCTTAAAGTCAAGAATTTAAAAAATAAAAACATTAATTTAAGAAATTCACCAGAAGAATTTACAGAAAATGTCAAGATGTAACAATTTGTTGGAATTAGTTTTAGTGTCAGGTTAGTTTGAGCATATATATATATATATATATATATATATAATAAATTTTACTTGAAAAAATTTAAACATTCCGTGAACTGTAGAGGTAAACAATTTTTAATCAATGGAGAAGGCGAGTCAAATTCAAGTTCATGGTGGTGATTTTATATGCTATTCGTTATGAAGACGCTGTGCAAGGTCGACCTGTCTGGCCGAAGAAAAATAAAATTGTTTCCATGACGGTCTAACCGCAGTGCCTCCAGCAAAGGCGAGACGATAAAAAGTGCTCTAATTTTCAGAGTATCCCATTATATAACAGGGAAATTCATAAGAAACGTCATAGTACACGTGGTACAGGATGAGGGAAATATCATAATAGACAGGGAGTCTGAAGGGATTAGTTTGACAAATTTACGATAGTGAGGGGAAAAGGATTAAATAATAAAAATACAAAAAGACTACTAAATGTCCTTTTGTTAGAGTTTTTTGTTGTAAGTCCTTCATTGAACTATAACACAAAAAACGGCAAGGGGACAGCAACAGTTAAGGCCCGTGAAAATGGTTGGCAGACGTATTTGAGTGAAGCACTAAAATAGAATTTTGTCATAAAGTAACAGAAAGTAAAAAGAAAAGTAACAGAATGTAGTTAGGTAGGGAGGAGACCTGCCTAACTACATTCCGCCTCACCCTCCGCAGAACTGGACCTTTGAATAGACACTATTCCAGAGTAAATAAGATCACGAAGAGATAAACTGTGATAATGAAAAATTAATTATGAACAGATTAACAGAGCAATAGTCGCTGCAAGAGCATTATTTCAATAGCATAATTTACATCCAAATTTACAAATGCTTAAAATCGATATTATTGTAGAGGTATTTTAAAACATTTTGTTTTAATGTTCAAAAACTTAACATAAATACATGTAGCTATTGTATGTTGTGCTTGAAAATTTAACATCATTTCGTATGTAGTACATAAATTTGTAGTTTGGCATAAATACTTAAGCCTAAGAAATATAAAAAATAACAAATATATGTGTGGCATTTTGCTTAATTAAAAATTTACATAGTATAAGAACATTTAATATTTTAGACACTAGAATTCTCTAAAATTGTTATTTAGAAAGATACCAATAAATAAAGTGTTACCAGAGCATCTTTCAAATAACTCTTGCAAAACAAACTAATTTTCATTTAAATAAAAACATCTCATACAATATATTCAAATATATTAAATTTTTATAAGATTATAATTTAAAATGGTAGATATGCATTTCATCTCAAATACAGTGTTTGATAGCAAACACAACACAATATTGAATGCAGTTATGAAAGAAATTTAAAAACAAAATTAAAATTATATTTGCATTTTACTGTATCTGATGTAGTAGATGAAATTTCTCTACCTTAACTTTATTCCTTTTGTAACTGAAGAAATGTGGACTGTTGCGACAAACCTTGCAAGTCAAACTTTAGGCAATTGCCTCATTTGTATTATTTATCTAAGTTATATCTTATTTAAATTAAATAATATTTTCCTTGAAACATAGTACATGAAAAATGAAGTAAACGAGACATTCATTCAATGTAATACAAAATATCTTTTAAAAATATCGATAACCAAAAAAATTACGCTGTTTAGAATATTTGAACCTCGTGATTTCGTGAAATTAATGATTTTGATAGTCGTTAATACGTGAGTGATCTATGTTCATTATCTTCTCACATAATACTTCTTGATGCATAATGTAATGCGTCTGATAAATTTTAGATCCTCCATAAATTTCACTTGGGGAGGGATGGAACGAAATCACTGTTTTTTCCTGTTTTTGAAAAAGCTCCATCTTCACTACAGAAATCAATTGGGACAGCAGTAGATTAATTTATAGTAGAATTTCAAATATAAATATATCTGGTCCTGCGCAAGTGGTCATTCATCGGGTCCTAGTTCTAACAATTTCTCAAAAATGCTGAAATTTTTCTCTCATGCACGTAAAAATACAACTAGTTGGAAAAACTCTCGGATATCCGTGCTCTCGTCAGAGACAATGTAAAAAGCTTCAAAACTAGTTGATTTAATTTGATATCTTAAAGTGTCGATCAATTCAGTAGTTCTTTCCGTGTCTGTATTTCAATAAAGGGGTTGCTGTAAAAGAATTCACATATCCTTGACAAACAGTTTCTGCAGCTTTGATTAGACATTCCTTTATAAATTCACCTTTAGTAAAAGGTTTCAAATGTTTAGCCACCAATTTTAAAAATACGTACAGCTTGCATGCACCGCCGTTTCACTTTCTTGTGTCATTTCAGAAAACAAACTGGTGTTTTCAATGCCAGCTTAAGCTCTTTCAACTTTTTTGTCTCATTAATTACTCCTTATATTCATATGTTTATAAATGTTGTTCATAATGAGGACTAATGTTGAACAAATTTGGTACACACTATTAAAAGCATTGTGACATATCAACAGGTTATTCTATATTATTTATTTTTCACAGAACGATCGCCTTTTCCAGCTTTTCTTGAAAATTTCATTGTTCGTCAGCAATTTTTCGATTCTGGTTTATTTGTACTTTTGGTTTTTTGATAAATACAAGCTGAACAAAAAGGGTGAAAAAAATTAATAATAGTTAAATTTTCTCACTAATTGAACATATAGTAAATAATAAAGCTTTTCCTAACATTTTTCTTCATAACTTTCTATAATTTTTCGAATTCCTATAAGATTGCCAAAAATATGATCATGACTTCCAAAACTTTGTATCATTCACTAGTTATTAGAGGAAACACAAGCTGATAGTGTTTTAGCTTGACAAATAGTTTCCTTGTGAAAAAAATAAATCATCTCGCTCCAAAAAATTTATTTTTCCCTAAACTAGCGTCCTTGAAAGAGTTCTTTAAGTTTGGGCACTCCTATTAGATAATGTGAAATTTATTGCTTGGAGAATATTTATCTGAGTTTCTTTACCTTTGTCCAGGACAAAATATATATTTGAATTTAATAAAAGACACAAATTAATTTATTATTTGCCTGCTCTTTCTTTCCCGCAACTCAAAAAGCTCCTAAATCTGATGAACCATATTTATATATCAAAATTATTCTCCATTTTTGTTTTTGCAAAATATTTAAGATTTTCTCTTCATTTACAGATACATTTTAATGTATGAATAGCAAACAGAGTCTATTTAAAAGCACTACAGTTTTCTTAAGTAGTTTTTCAAATATTTCATAGTTGAAAATGATTTTTAACTATACAAGTTGTAATAAGCAAAGGCAACTGAAATTTTTTTTTAAAGTTTATGGATACTCGAGAAAATATCTAAACTGCTGTTTGTAGAAAATGCAACACCATGAAGGAATCATCAGAATCAAATGAAATTCGCAGCAAATGTCAATTATAGGATAGTATGCAAATTAATAAAGTTTCAGAGCCATCGCGCGTGCGCGGCGCGCGCAGCGCCATCTGAATTGATGCTGAAAGCGTATAAATAAAGTGCTGTAGCGGGACGTTGAAAAAAGTCTATGATTATTTGTTAGTGGCAAACGTTTAGTGAGACCTGAGTATGCCTCCACGACGGAAGAATAAGAAATTCAAGCAACTTACGGAGTTTGAACGAGGGAGGATAATCGGCCTTCGAGAAGGAGGATTTTCCTATCGCGCAATAGCAGCTCGTATGCAGCGGAACAGTTCCACAGTGATGCGAGTTTGTAAGCAGTGGACCGACGAGCACCGAACAACTCGAAAAACAGGCACTGGACGACAGAAGGTGACGTCAGAGCGCGATGATCGACACCTGCTCCGCATGGCGGTGAATGATCGCACAGCTTCCTCCAGGCAGCTGGCAGCACGTTGGTCTACTGCTACAGGTGTACAATTGTCGGCTTCGTCAATTCGTCGTCGTCTGCTGCGCCGTGGATTGCGTGCAAGGGTGCCTTTATACAGGATTCCCCTCACGGCGAATCATCGACGGCTGCGTCGGCAGTGGGCTCTTGAGCACAGAGACAGGCGAGCTGAATGGCACCAAGTTGTCTTTTCAGATGAATCACGCTTCAATTTGTGGACCCATGATGGCCGTGTTCGTGTTAGACGTTATGCCGGTCAACGCTGCCTTCCTGAGTGTATTATTGAACGACATAGTGGTCGAACACCCGGAGTTATGGTCTGGGGTGCGATTTCGTATCATGGACGATCCAATTTGATACGAATTGAGGGTAATCTCAATAGCAACAGGTACGTCCGTGAAGTGCTACAGCCCGAAGTCGTTCCTTTCCTTCAAGGCATCCCTGGAGCTATCTTTCAGCAGGATAATGCACGCCCACATGTTGCGCGGACTGTTCGAGACTTCTGTTCAGCACAACGCATGCAACTTCTTCCTTGGCCTGCTTATTCACCGGATATGTCGCCTATTGAGCACGTGTGGGATATAGTTGGTCGGCGTCTCGCTCGTGATCCGCGTCCTGCAGTTTCCAAAGACGAACTTTGGTTGCGCATACAAGCGATATGGAATTCTCTTCCTCAAGCAGATATTCAACATCTGTTTGACTCCATGCCACGTCGTATAGCAGCACTTATTGCAGCGCATGGTGGCTGCACCAAATACTGATTTCGGACGCTTAATTTGTTTCTTTTGTTTTGAAAATTTCATCATTTATTTGTATCAGTACAAGTCGTTTCTGCATTAAATTTCATTTGATTCTGATGATTCTTTCATGGTGTTGCATTTTCTACAAACAGCAGTATATATTTCACTCTTGTAAAGCTTATGTAGCTTTTAATCTAGTCTACTGTACCTTTAATTTCTTTCTCCATAGCTTATATTCTGCAGTCAAAATATTAATGCAATTGATTAATGCGAAGAATATGTTTATTTCAGTATTTTTGTTTATTTTAAATCAATGAATTCAAAGGAACGTAGACCCCAGTAGACGAATCCCTATCATGAAACCCTATCATGAGTAGACGAATCCCTACCCAATGAAATCAACAGCAGAAATCAAAAGCTTAAACAATTACTCCATCACCCTGATATATTCAAGTCGCTCTATCCAACGCGTAGGAGAGAAATGTTTCTACGCTCCTTTCCTGGAAGAAGGGTACTGTTCTAATATACTGTCCTGAAAAACATTATTTCTTTAATATTTATGAAGGAATAACATTTCTCAACGACTCCAACGCAATTACTAATATATTTGATTTAGCGTGCATCTGAAATAGCCAAATTTAGAGAATGAGAACCACAATGCACGTTGATGGCAAGTTTTCTCTTGTTTTGGCTTGTACACCGTTGAATATTCCAAATAAGGCAGCAACACTATCATATAGTTGGAAACTTATAGGTCTTACACATGAACTGAATATTTCTAAAGTTTTCGAGATTGTGTTTGCTAGATACTTCCCACCTGTTGAAATCGTTGGCACAAACTGTAAAAATGTTTCAACTAATAAGCATTTGATACCCTCACTGTCAACAAATATTACTCATAAAGTGACCAGCTCAATCAAAAAAACATTTGTGATTTCATCTACTATGATAGAAAAACATTTTCTTGTATTAAATTTTTACTCAATTTTTTTTTTCTATTTCTTTGCAAGCACGTATAGTTTCAGTTTGTATTTTAGGTGATATATACAATGCATTAAAATTGAATAATTTTAAATACTCTTTCAGCATTTCAACTCCTACATCAATTTTGAATTTAAGCAGTTGACTGAGCAACTGTCATCTGTTGACCATAACAGTTTGTTTGACCATAATCACGATGACCTGTCAAAGGAAATCCTTTTTCTTCAAAAAATTACTGTTATTATAAGAATAAAAAGCTTACTATTTTCTTTTACCTTTCAAAAGCCTCGTATCAATAATATCTATAACGCCTTGTTAACGTGCTTGTACAATAATTTTTAAATTATCAACATTTAGTAAAGAGCTGCTTGTTTTTTTCTTGGTGCTCCAGAAGTTGTTTGGTAGATCTATGTCAGAAACGAGAAGGCTGATTAACTAATAGTCCCAATGGTTGACTGATTTATCTCAAATACTTTAGTAAAAATTACATATTATTTACAGCAAATTTAATCTTCAATTTTAGAATTAGTGAGTTATGCGTATTCTAACATTATTCAAATTTCATCTTCACTTTCACTTTACCAAACGACGAACTTGGAAATACATACGTGGCAGTTGGAATCCAAAATTTTCTAAGGGTATCAATTTTTTCTAACGATTTCATAATTTTTGTATGTCATATTTTTGATATATAAAGTGACATTTGGTAGGTTATGATTGACATAATTTTATAAATCATATTTTTCGAATTGCGGTGTTGGTTTGGGTAATTTCTGAATAATACTGAATTATATATATTGAGCTCTGCATATTTGTATTTGCGAGTCCAATTCAAATAGATTATTTTCTATTCTCTGTAATTTAATATACACTTTCTTGGGATCAAACTAATATTTGGATCTTTTTTTTTACCAAAGTTAGAATAATTTAAAAGCGATTGCTGTTTCCTCTTACTTATTGACAAATTAAGAAATTTAGAAAAAGGTTCAAGCAAATTTGAAGTGAAAAGTTTTAAAAACATTTTAAGAAAAAAATATATATCGACCCACATTTGCTGACAACTGTTTGTTTTACGAAAGCCGAGACTACCTCTCGTGTATGATTCAACTCCGCAAAGAGGAAATTCTTTCCCAGGAAATTATTTGTGAACAATCTTCTTACGGATGCATCCTCTTCTTTTGTCTTTAAACACTGACCGAGAGGCAAATTTCCGAGACATCAAAGACTTTTCTATCCTTAACTTAAAAACTGATTTTGATGGATTCTTTTTTTCTTTTACTTATGAAAAAAATTTAAACAAAAAAAAAAAAGAAAAAAGGATTACATTTTTTTTAAGTTTAGAATCTATAATAATATAACAAAATAATTGTTCTCAATTATTTCAATTTCCAGGAAAAGTCTTGGGGGTCACCCTGGGTACGCCACTGAAACGTTTATAGTACCTCAAATGCAGATTTTTAAAAAAGGCAAAATCTTATTTTAGTCAACACCTTGGCAAAGGAAAACAAAATGATGCCAAATAATACCAAAAGGAATGCATTATTACCTTTCTAGTAATATTCCATAATTGCAAGGGTTGCCATTTTGGTTTTGTTGTGCAGGTGTAGGCTCAAATAAGATCCAACCAATTTCACCTTATCTAAAGATATGTATGAACCACTGAATGAAACCACTGAAGCAGACATACATGTAATAAGTAATAACGTAAGAGTACGTACCTGTTTGGTATTTTAAGATTATTTTTTTTTAAATTTTCTTAATGTTTCATGTTTACGTTTAATATTTATGTTAATAATATATTAAATAAAATTAAATGCTATATATGATAAACCTATAAAAAATATTATTTAGTCAATATTTTTTGGCCAATCTTATTTTTCAATAGTATTTAAATTTGCTAAAAATATTTTATATTTTTTTTAAAAAATTCTTTTAATATTTTTAATTTAAGGAAATTGCTATTTAATACTCTTATGTAATGTCTTTTACCAACATAACATAATTCTTTCAATTTATACCTACTTTTACAATTTTTCCTTTTTAAAAGGTTGCTCTTTAAAAGCAACCTTCAACTCTTTTATATTTCTATTTTTCTACTTAATACACCAATTACTATTCAAACCAGAGCTTTCTAATATTTTACTTTAAACGACTTTTTACTTTCTTTTATAGTCTTCCCATTTTTAAAGAAAATAGAAGAAAAAACCCTCGTTTGACTATAAGAAAAACTTCCTAAGCGTGTTTTGATTCGGATTATTTCTAAAATAAATCTTCCCAGCTTTAGCCTGCTAAGCGCAGATGATCTAAAAATCGCATTAACAATCTTTTCTACAAATTTGTGGCCATTGTTTATTAAATTTATTTATTGCAATATTACAACATTTAAAATAATCTTTATATTATGACTAACGCGGTAAAAGTGTTTCCTGCATAATGTACAACAATAAACTCATTACTTTTTTCTTAAATTTTAATTTTTTTTTTCTCATATTTAGTTTATGGGCTTCACACTTTGAATGTGAGTAATGAATAAATTCTCCATGATTTTATATTAATAAATTAAATAAAAAATTTTAAATTGGGTTTGCTAAATTTAATTTGCTCACTTCCACATGAGCTAATTTTTTTTCTGTTAAGTTCTCGAATAAGTAGAATTCTTCAGATGAATATTAATAAGCGTAAAGTAAGCATACTTCCGAGCTCCAAGATGAGAAAACTAAACCAATGCTAACAACAAATGAATAAAAACAGATGATTCTGTCATAAAAATTAATTATTAAATTGAATATTAAAATAAAATCAAACGATAAGTAATAAAAACAGATAGTAATATTCTGTTCGGATATTAAAATAAAAGCAAACGATAAAATATTTATTATATATATCTTAGCAATGTAAGTATACCTTAAACAAACTTATATATATATATATATATATATATATAGAGAGAGAGAGAGAGAGAGAGAAAGAGAGAGTATTTATTATAATCATACTGCATATTATAATACCAATCTATTGAACCTAACACCATGTAGCCTTTATTTTGTGCCCATGCATTTTTGTTGACGCCTTTTTCTCTAAACAACATGTTAGCATATGTTAATAAAAATTACTTAAGGTTAGAGGTCCAGTAAATTATCAATGATTAAAAAAAGGACGCTTTTTTATAAAAACACATGATTCTGTTTATAACAGAAATTACAATGAATACTAATCAAATATTCTATCCTGTCTCTCTTGTTATCCTCTCTCTAAATTTCGCAGAAGAATGTAGAGAAAAACGGAAACATCAGAGAGAGAAAATAATTACAAATGACATTAAGATCTTTTTCCTTGTCGCTTCGGTGTAAGCATTTTATGCTGATGATGACGCTGTAACGATTCTTGACTACTGTAGGGGGAAAAAGAAAAAAAATCTGAACTTCAGATTTCGTCACGTAACATAAATACTTTTGAAACCACTTCATCTCGAGGTTCTCTTTGAAACTTTACTTGATACCGTTTCTGACCGAGTAAAAGGTATCAGGGGTTTCAAATAGGAGAAAAACAGTTGCTGGATTAGTTTTATACTTTCTTCGACTTCTAGAAGCCTTCGGATAAAGTGCTTTTATCTATATATTCTTAACCTTTTGGTTTATATCTTTATATATAAATCACGAATACAGGTATATTATTATTGAAGAGTTTCCCTATAGGTGCTTACTGATGGCATTACTACCGTTTTGGACTATGGAATTGACCCCTGAAATGGTCAAAAGGGCTGAGTCGGAGTTGGGTGAAACACCTACGGTGAAGAAGAAGGCTTTGGAAACATTGAGAGACCTTATTGAGAGTGAGTTTTTTCTTTTTTTTTTTTTTTTTTACATTTAATATAAAAATTGTTTTTTATTACAATGTGATAAATGTTTACCTGATTGTGATGATGAATTCATATCACTCTAGAATAAAATCTTTCATGTCCATTTCTTGTTTAGTTTTTTACTATTAAAATCAAAAAGCAAATTAAAATTTATTTTACGAAGATGAATCAAATATGAGACTTTAAATTAATTTTTTTTATTTATTTTTAAGCATAATAAGTTGTTTAAAGCTTAAATAGTTGTTTTCCATTGTTTTAATCTCCATACACTCCTTTATTCAGGCGCTAACACTTTGAGTAAAGAAAAGGTACCTAATGCATTTGCTCAAGTGAATAGTTAATAAATTTTAGAGAACTAATATGCTAATTTTTTTAAAAAAAATTTAAGGATACCAGGATATATAGGAAAAATAAAATACCGAATTTAAAACTTTTTGACATTTATGTTTAAAAAATATTCGTAGAGCTTAGGAAATTCGTGTGCCTAGTAATAATATTTTGATAGTTTTATTGATTTAGAAAAATATACTTTTAGTCAAGAAGTTTTTCTTTCCCATTAAGTTGAATATGACCATGATTTTTTAGATAAATTTGCCCTTAGGTTCCATTTTTAAAAATAATATTCCGTAAATATTCAAAATATTTTACTTATTATGGAGAAAACAATACATAAAAAATAGTGAACTATTTTTCTTAATGATATTATTACATATTTTCTTCGGAATATTTACAGAACATTATAATTTTGAAATTTTCAATTTTTTTCTCTTTTTTTTCATAAAAAAATTTACTTCTTAAAACTTTCGTATTTCTCAGAGAAAAAAATATTTTTGGTTAACTATTTGTATCAGTACCATTTTTATAAGGATAAAAAATTTGGAACCATATTGTGTAACAGTCTTCTTTAAAATGGTACGTAAATGCAAATATCTCTCACAAGTCATGCCCATATTCAGCTAAAAGGGAGGGGGAGACTTTTGACAAAAAAAAATTGCTTTTATAGTTCTATAGAATAATTAAAATATCATTATTAAGCACATAAAAACCCAAGCTCTACTAATAATGTGAAAGTTCCGCGCTTTGAGGAACTGTGAGGACTCGCTTTGTCCTGGTACCCTTAAATAAAAAATATGTAACAGATAAATTAAAGTTTCTCTGGAGAACTCTCGAGCATCCTTATGCATAATCCGGACTCAAGACTTCGGACTAATGGCTTGAACTTCTCAAAAAGCATTAATAGGAAAAACATTTTCGTCGAATGAATTAAAAAAATATTTGCGGGATTGGTTCCGTATACGCGCGACTTCCTTTTATAACCGAAAAAAAGCTCCCAATTTGTTGGAAAAATGTGTAGACCACAAATGAGGATATATAAAAAGAAATAACATTAGTGTATTTTGGTAAGTAGTATTTCAAAAAATATCTTTTAAAAAAATATCGCTTATATTTGATCCACCCTTGTAATATTAAGGGGGAAATGTATGATCAGTACAAATAAAGGCCACAAATTAAAAGGAAATAAATATTATATGACGATAACTACTTACATTTGATGGTTAAATTAATTTAATGGATGTAATATGCTTCGTTTTCCTACCTTTGTGCAATGGAATGTTCCAAACCAATCTAAAAATGAAATTAGGCTAGTTATAGTGGCTCACACAAGGCTGTCAATTATTTATATTTGGATTGAAGAGAGATAATTCTAATTATTTACTATTAGTGTCAAAAACCAATTTAATTATTTTTCATATTTAAAAAAAGTATTCCAACTTTAGCAAACTAAATAAAGGCCACCAATTAAACCAAAAGAAATATTATAAGACGATAATGGTATACATTTGATGTTTAAATATTTTTTATAACTATACAATAAGTAGTTTTCACTCCATTGTGAAATTGAATGTCTCAACCTAATCAAAATTTGAAATTAGGTTACTTATAGAAGCTTACACGAGGATGGAAATGATTAGTAATTCGATCCAAAGGAGAAAATTCTAGGAAATTAAACCAAGAACTCACCCAAATTAAAGCGTAGTTAAATACTGTTGACAGTGTAACATAAATAAAGAATTTCATTAAAATTCTGAAGAAGTTTAGTTTTTAATTGAAAGAAGATGATGAATATTGATAACCTGATTTTAAAAAATGAAAAACGCTTCTTTCAAACAAGTATCTTGACTGAATTTTTGTCTGTTTTAACTCCAAAACACGTCCGCATATACTTCTAGTTGGATCTACTCATAAGAATATTCAAACTATTTTTTTCGATATAAGTTATTCAGAATTTCTTTTCTAATAATAAAATACTCTTTGAAATTTCTATTTTATATGAATGTCAAGGAATTTTCAAATTTTATTGATTTTAGAATGGTACAAAAAATTAATATGTATGTCTTTATATTAATCACTTATTTAAAACTTTCACAACTTAAAAAGAATTTGGATTCTTTTCTTTAAAAAAATTCAATACGAAGCTCAAAAAAAACTATCTACAATATAATTATTTATTTTGTGTTAAAATTTTGAAGACAATTTAAGAAAGAGTTATTTTAAATTCTAATGTGAAAGAACAATTTAAATAAATAAGAGGGGAAATACAATATTTAAGACGTTATTAATGTTTTATAAAAGCCCTTTGTTATTAAATACACACATATTAAAGATTGTTTGCAATGAAATTCTTAAAGCTTCACCAAAATTTAAACATTTTAACATTCTGAGGCCGGTATCCTCTCAATGTTAAAAGTTCGAGATTACATAGAAAAAATTGAGAAACCTTAAATTAACAGTAAATGCAGCACGTCTTTTCTAACTATTTTCAAAGATTTTGTGTTATTTGGAAGATAAAATTCAAGAAATTCCAACTCAGGTGCAGTCTCTGTTGTTTTATTGTAATTGTACTTCACTTGATGTAGAAAATTAATTCAGTGACAAAATGAAAAAAAAAATGGACATTCATTTCTTTCCTGTTTTGAACGAATTTTCTAATTAAGTTTATTTTGATTTCAGCGATGTATTCTGGCGTATCAAACTCATTGGTTTTTCACTGACATTTTGAATTTAGTTTATTTATTTACTTTTATTTATTTACTTCCTCTCAAATGAAATATACAACAGCCATGCAAAAAAGTATAATTCGTTTTATGGAATGCTTACTAAAAGGACTTCGTAAATGTAAAAAATTTCTTTTGTGAATAGGAAAAGGATTTTAAATAGTATTTTTATTAACTCAATCAAACGGTGTAGTAAATATATATAATGCATTTTATTTCAAAGAACAATGAATAGGTTATTCAAAATAAATCATCCGATTTCCAAATACTACATTTTCATAAATAAACGATACAGAAGGGCAAGTACAACATAAAAGTAAAGGGAAAATGTGGAAGTTTTTTTAACAAGTGTTCTATATATCTTCCTTTATTTACACGTATAATCTCAATTCGATATATGTAAATTCTATCAGTTAATTAAACATCAGTGGTTGTTGATTGTGCAGCAGCAGAAATATGTTGTTTAAGTTCGCATAAATGTGTAGGTAATAGGGGAACACACATTTTATCTTTTACAAACACCCGAAGGAAGAAATCGCATTGAGCCATATCAGGAGACTTAGATGACCAGCTGAGTAACATCAAGTCGTCTGGTTCACTGTGACCGATCCAACTGCTAGGAAGCTCCTGAAAGCATCTGAAGCAGCTTTAAGATGAACATGTGAGAGCTATCTATTGTTCACAATATAAATCTTCCACATTTTAAAACGTTTTTATGTATTTCACTTGGTGTGTGTGGGTGTGTCATTAAATTTTCGATTGTTAATTTAACCAACTTCCCATCAAGCTAGAGCTCTGAAACTTTGGGAATCGTTCTTATTCGCCTAACAATGCAATATTTAGGTATTTGCGACCAGTTTTAATTAATGTTTCAATAATTGTCTTTAATAAACTTTGCCACCTTATAAAAACGTTGTTTTTAAAAACGTTGGTTTTTATCTCGTATTATTTCCATAGTATTCATGTATTACTTATCATTCTGTATTTATTTTTGAAAGTATGGAATTTTGAAATCATTTGTTTTATTCTGACCAACCCTGTACTATTAAGCATTGCAATTTGATATTTAATTATTTATTATACACCGTCATTTATTGTACACTTGAATAATTTGCTTTGATTAGCACCTAGGTTTAATTTAAACTATTAAATGTGTATGCTTATATTTTGTGTATTGAATTATTTGCTATATTTTAATGTGGGTTTCCTTGCTGAGATTATGTTATTGTATTGGCTTTAGTTGATAAATTACCTAAATCATCTGCTATCTAGAAACGAAAACAAACAAAAGCATCAGTAAAGGGGCAGATATTTCCTCCTACGGGGTTCACATCGCTAATTAGAAAGCGATAATCGATATTATACGATCAATTAGGATACGGAAAGTTCTGGAAGTAGATGGAGTTGTGAAACTCCTGTAAGGTGTCAGAAATTATTCTACGTACTAATCGATAGTTTTTCTAAGACCACATTGATAACTGTTTTATCTCAGAGTTGTCCCTTGTAATCCTGTCAAGTGTTTGCGAAGTTCAATAAATTGTGAGTTTACATTGCATTGCATTTATTTCTTTGTGACACTGAAACAGTTTTTGGCACCAAATTCTGGTTTTAAACTTCCTAAAAATGAGCCATGGTAAGCAATTGCATTTATTGTAAATTATAACTTAAATAAATTCGAGTGTGGGGTCTTAATAGTTTGCTATATTATGGAGTCCATAGTAAAACAGGAGCTCAGAATTTTTATATCGAGTTTAAATAATTTTCCTTTAAATAAGAAATTCGCACATTAGTTCTCCATATTTCAAATGATTAATTTGCTTTATTCAAAGCAGTCACCAAGAGATATATAAATTTTTCTTTAAATTTTAATAATATGGAATAATGATTTTCTGATTGTGAAATGATTTTATTTTTCAAGGCAAATTAAAAAAGCCACCTCGATAGCTAAAAAACATTTCGAAACAAAAAGTAAGCCGTTTTATCTTTGAATTCCATTTCATTTTAATATATTTTTTAATCGGAGGTTAAGGACAAATACGACTTGCATATTAATGAAATCAAATTATCTCTTAATATATTTTCCATTCATATCAAGTTTAAACAAAGCTGAGCAGTTTATTCAGTTAATGCCTGTGCTTAATTTTGATATTATTTGTTATTATCATTGTTATTGTTATTTTCCTAATTGTTGTTATTATTATTATCATTACTGTTTCCGCTGCTGTTCTTAATATTAATGTTATTACTGTTGTTGTTATTCTTATCAATAATACTATTCCTATTGTTTTTGTAGTTACACTCACTTCTTTTTGCCTTATCTGCATTCTTCAGCTTTAAGTGCACTTTTTTTTTAAAAAAAAATCCTGTTCTTGTAAATACGCCTTAACTTTAGAATATTATAAGAAAACTGTCATGCCATTGAATTTCTACCTTGTTTAATTATTTTATCTCTGATAATATATATATATATATATATATATATATATATCATACACACGCAAATACTTACTATTCAAAGGAATATGTAAGTAAAAAAGCATGCTTTCAGAAAAAAGAATATAGTACCTAAAAAACAGGATTAAAACTAAATAGGTTGTGAGAAAAATTTATGTAATAATCCAACTATAGTCATAATCATTTTTTAATCCATAAAATATTAATTATGCAATAAACTTATAATTATGTAAAAGTTTTCGTACTTTATGAAAATTTCTATTCTTTCGTCAGATGAAGAAGGATTTCACATTCCCACGGATGATTCTTACTTGCTGAGATTTCTTAGAGCAAAAAAGTACGATGTTAAAAGATCTTTTAAATGTATTAAAAGTTATTATGGACTGAAATCAACATACCCACAAATGTTCAGCAATGTTCCATCTGACATTAAAGAGCTTTTAGAAAAGAACTTTTTATATCTTACAATGAATAGAGGTTTTAATGGAGAAGGTGTTTTAATATTTCTGCTAGGTAAGTCACCACTTTTAATTGCTTTGAGTTTAAACTATATTCATGAAATTTTCTTTCGTATTAAATTTCGTAAAGTAAATATTGTCTCTTTAAATTATTTTAAATATAGGTGATTCTTCTATTTGTTTCTGAAAAGTGTACAAAAAATTTAAATGATGTATATAGTATATATATATATATATATTTGAATTGTATTAACAAAAGAGGGAGAGAATAACCGAGATATCTAGATAAAATTTATTTTGTATATTAATTGATCCTTATGTATATAAAACTGTAAATTATAGCTAGAAATGTTGATTTGTTTGGTTTCAGGAAATCCTAGTTAGAAGTAACTCGAACTATAATAAAGTTTTAATTATTATTCAGAGTTAGTTTAGTTTTGTCACCTTTCACTTTCAATTACTTTTATTAATCGCCTTTCTTTTACATAACTAAAACATAATCGAGACAGCAGTTTAATTTTTATTTATTATTCTTAAGAATTCCCTATATACATAGTCATTATCTAGGTTTATAGATTTCTCCCAGCGCTTCCAATTATTGTAGAAAATTTGCAGATTGGATTCTTTTCTCTTCTTCAACAGCAGATTACTTCAATCTACGACTTCCTGAAACCAAACAAATCAGCATTAATAGCTTTAATTTATAATATTATGTACATAAGGATCAAGAAGTGTGTAGAATAAATTTTATACATATATTTCGATTATCTCTTTGTAACAATTAAAATTTTACAATATACCCCTTGGTATAAAGGACGATATTTTATTCATTAGTATTCACTACTTTCTTCATATATGTATTAAGATATTATTGCATTTTACTCTTCATTTCCTATTCTTCATAAAGTAGGGTAACAAATAATATCTTTTTATTGCCCTTCATTCATAAGATAAATATTCTCTATTGATATCACTTTCTTCCATGATGGTTAAAAGTTTTTCAAGAAAGTTTTGACAACATATTCTTAGATGTCAAGGTTTCAACAATAAGTTCACTCTTCTTTTGTTATCCAGATCGGTTAAAGGCATAACGTTAAATAGTAAATTGTGTCTTAAGTCGAATATCCATTAGTTGCCCTTTATCGTCGCAATTAGAACCAAATCCTGAACGGTTGCCGGTGGACATCGTAATTTTGAGCAATGGTTAAATAAAGATATATAAAGGTCTGAGCTAACATCTCTCTCCTCAAACTTTCGTGTGCCGCGGTAGTCTAGTAGTCATGGTCGCGGACTCGCAGACGGCGGTTTTCGTCGAGTCGTGGGTTCGAATCCTAAAGACAATACAGACCCATCACGTAGACTCGGCTGATGCGCGGCTGATGTCGTGTCTCAAAGTCCTCCCGTCGATGTGGTGTGAAAGCTACGATAGGTGTCGTCCTCGTAATTTAACCGAGGCTCAAAATTACGTGGTTCTTTGCCAATAACCCTCGTTTTGTTTCTGGTGCAACGTTAATAAAATCAATCCAAACTTTCGCACATCATAAATGTGAGGATTTTGAGCCTTGACAGATTTAACGAACGTCAGCTCCGCTTCACGATGGGGATTTAGTTGCATTTCCTTTTATTACTACTGATTTAGTGAAACAAAAACTAATATAAATGTGTTATATTTAACCAATTTCTAAATATCCAATTCTGCTCTTAGACTCATTTGAATGAGCATCTATTGAGCTGAAAAGTTTTGGGAAAGTTTTGGCGAGAATATTCTTATAGAGTCTTCGCATACGTCAACTAAGTACTCTAAAAATTTGGAGTGAAGCGATCAACGGTGCGGTTTTCCAGAACGGACAGACAAACAGAATTTCAAATATATACGAGTATATAAAATATTCTTTAGTTCCTAAAGATCATGTAACTATAAATTACTGCTTCATAACTGCTATAAAATTCTGTTTTTATTTTTTTTTTTTTATTTTTATTTCTGTTTGGTTATAAATTCAGAATAAGGCATAGAAATTTATAGCTAAAACAGTTTTTAATTTTAGATATAATCCATGTTAAGAGCTTTAAAAGAAACTTTATTTTAAACACCAAGCATTTTCTTGTGTAAATGTATCATCAAAACAAATGGTTAAAGTACAATCTCGATAAAAATATTTAAAACCATAATTGCTCTTAATTTAGCGTATCACTTAAACTTTAGGTTTTAACATTTAAGTAACATTTTCATTTTGAGTATTAATATTTTTTACTATAATCTTAATTTTGAGGATGAATATTTGAATAGCATTTGAATATTAAGGTTCCAACAATAACACTACTGTTCCTTTCCAAATTCGGCTTAAACGTTTTTTAAAAATTATGCATCTAAATAAGAGGGCTTCAAACTTTTTTTAAAACATATCATTGGATAATGTTCTATAGGATTATCATAACCACTGAACATGTACAGCAAAATTCACTTTACGATTTAAAAGTTATTTTTTTTGTAAAGATTATTTTTTTATTGTTTATTTTCACAGAATATGAAAATCAGAGATTGGAATTCAATTCATGGAAAAATGCGCAACTGAACAAAATTTGAAAATTATCTAATGTTAATATGTAAATAAAGATAATTTTGTTTCCACACAAAGGGCAAATGTGCGTCGTTTTCATTTAAGGCTTCAAAAACCGGATAGAAATTTGGAGCATATTTCTAGACGGAAATTTATTCCAATTTTTATGAAAATTCGTAGCGTTGTAGCATGTACATCCATGTATGATGGAGTACTCTTAAAATTTAAAAACATTCCAAAATCGCCCCATTTTTCATTTGAACATGCAAAATTCAACACATATTTAGCATTATAGTACAGGAAATGAAACATGGAACACATTTACCCCCCCCCCAAAAAAAATGGGGATTTATTCCGTTAGAAGTTATAATATTACAAAATACGCTGTTCTCTAAAAGATAGCTAAGTCAAAATTTAAAATTAATGTTCTATAGTTTGGGTATGGGAAAAAAAGTATTCCAATATCGGGTTCCATGCCTTGACCTTACGCGAAGACAGCCTTATGACCTTCTTCTACGCCTATGAAACTGATCTTGAATAAACGCTTTTAAATCATAGTGTCTATCAGATACTCCAAGAGTTCTAATACTAGCTCGACTAGCTACCAGACAACGCTTGATCCCATTCAGGAAAGATTGCTTCTAGGTGTCAGACTTTCCTTCGCCGTCACGTTTCGGTGATCACATCACACCAGGGTTTATTCCTCTGGGATTACTTGAAAGTAATTTAAACAGTTCCTTTATTCAAATTCAATTATTTCTATAATTTAAAAACCGTTGCTCAGTTCTAAACCAATATTAGTCAAGAAATTCACTAGAACAGCAAGAGATTCTTTTTCCTTCAAGCTGTTACGAAAATCGGAAGGAAAGAACCCGTATTTGCAAACTGGACAATAGTGCTTGTCTAAGAGATGTTTACATATCTAGATAAAAAAAATTCCTAACAGTATCGTGTGTATATATATATATACACACAGTAAGATCTCCTAAGTCGGATTAATTGAAACTTAGGCTAGTCCGGGATATCAAAAAATCCTGGTTAACAGAAGAATGGAAAGAAAATGAAATGAAATAAAACATGCTTACAGAAAATCATTTGAATATTAAATTAATCACGTATGAATCATATTTACTGAAGATAAAGAAGTCTTTTTTCAGAACAGTAGATGGATGCTGAAGATTGTTTTATTATATTTTCTATTTTGACAATGTAGCGCCGTCACCGGTGATAAGAGGTGTAACTGAGTTTTTTTCTCTTTGTTCAGGGTTATTTGAATAGTCTTTTCATATAAATCTGGATAATTAACGCTTCAAATAACTTTCAAATAACTCTCCCTTTACTTTTCTTTCATACTCATGGCTGTTTGAAGAATCCAATAAGGAATTTTTGTTTTTAAATACGTGTATGAAACTAATGAATGTTATGACAGAAATTTGCAGATCGCTTATTCGAGTTAACCGAATCAAAGGTTTCTGACGTAACGAGGTTCTTCTGAAAATATATTCTGTTATAAAGCATCCAAAACTATGTTCATTTAAAACTGAAAAATGGCTTTTGGACCAATATGTAGCTCTGAAATCCAAATATTAAAGAATATTTCTTGACTCATATTTTAGCAGATTTTCGGAGGAATTGCCAAATCTCTCCAAATGAAAAAGGAAAGCATTGAGAAATATGTTAGAGAAATAATGCTCCGTATGTGGGGGTGGGGGTGAATGATTTCCGATGGAAAGCAATATCAAATCTAAAAGGAAAGTCATTTAGAGGAGATAAAATTAAATTTGAATCTGTTTCTACACGCATGATACATATATGTAAACTGAACCTTTTTGTAATTTTGTTAATAAAATTTAAACATTTTACAATTGCAGGTCAAGTGGATGAAAATCTTCTCACTGTCGAAGATCTTTTCAAAGCTGGTGTCTTAACTGCAGATATAGGTGTTGAAACAGAAATTTCTCAAGTGTGTGGGAGCTCACTAATTTTTGATTTTAAGGATGTCACATTGAAGAAACTGGCATATATAAGCACCCCTAAATGTCTCTCGTTGTTGGTCAAAGGTTTACAGGTAAAAATAAAGAGTAAAAATTTCAGTTAATTTTTATTCAAAATATTCTGAAATATTTTCCGATTCTCAGATAAAAAAAATACAGGTATTAAAAGGAAAATTAATAGTTTATTTAAATTTAGAACTTTTTAAGAGTTTTAGTTGCTCAAGGTATAACTAATTCTTTCGAATTCCTTTGGGGACTTTCATAAAATGTTATTTGATTTGAGAATATATTCTAATAAATCAACTATGACTTATAAAAATTGGCATATAAATATTAAAATTTAGTGAATAAGACTGATGTGAGAGAATTTATAAAGGGGAAAATAATTGGTAGTAACAGTGAGATACAGTAGTACCGCCAGTAAAGGTCATACACAGGTCCAAACATTTTGTCCTAAGAAAATATAGGTGCCCCATGCAAGAGGAACTACTGTGTTTATATATATATATATATATATATATATATTCATGGGAGTGAAAATCAATACCAACTCACTAATTTTTCGGAGAAAACGACAAATGACGATTCATTCGTAAATCTTCAAGACAACACTCAGGTAGCACAATTTGGACATTAACAGAAACACAGAATTTGCCCAATTCAATGACACAGATACAGGAACAAAACACGCATTAAGTATAGTCATTTATTTCAGTAGCGTTCAGCTCACCAGCTTATTACTCTTCACTGCGGACAGCCACCGCAGAAATATTATGCACTTCCAGGGCAAGCTTCGACGATTCCCAGCAGATACACGTTGATTATTCACAAATTCACCCAGCACGCTTCACTTCAAGTGCCAACAGCGTTCAGTCAATCCCCATGTCAGTCTCCAGAACAGAGTCTCCAAAGACGGATTCTCCGTAATAGTTCCGCTAGATTCAGGCCGAATCTGAAATAGATTCACCGATTCCCTATCGGTATTCAAAGTATACTCCATAAACAACTGATTCCATACACAGATCGATTCCTCCTCATACAAACTCATCGACTGTAGATCTTGGCATAATTATACCTTTCCGAGCCAAGCGTGACTTCACATAGAAAAATTCACTAAAAGTCTGCTGCTTTCTTGCCGTTTGGTTTTTCGCTTAGCTTCCAGGGTCTTCGAATACTTTCCGTTTGTCGCCAAAGTCACCAAGTTTCTTGCCATGTCACCAAATGGTCATCAAATCCATCTCCAATGTGAAAGGGCTCTTGATTAAACTCTCTTTTGTAAACTAATGGCATCTCTGTAAATCACTCTTTTCTTTTATAAAGAAGCGCTGCGAGGAAGCATCAACTCATGTTCATAATAATATAGATTATTATGAACCTGAGTTGATGCTTCCCTGCAATGCCTCTTTTATAACGGAAAAGATAGATTTACAGAAATGTCACCAGTCAGCAAAATGAGAGCTTAGCTAATAGTCCCTTCATTTTGGCGACCATTTGGCGACTTGGAGGGGAACTTACCGACTTAGGCAACAAATGGAAAATACTCGAAGACACTGGAACCTAAGCGAAAAATCGAACGGGAAGAAAGTTACGGACTTTTCTTGAATTTTCCCAACTGATGTCACGCCTGGTATAAGTACGCCAAGGTACAAATACCGCAAGAGCTACAATTGGAGGAGGGAGTCTGATGAATCGGTCTGTATATGTGGAATCAATTTATCTGTGGAATCTGATTTAAAGATCGATCGGAGATTCGTGGCCGAGTGAATCTGTTGGAGGTTCGGCCTGAATCTAGCGGAACTGTTACGGAGATTCTATCTTTGGAGACTCTGTTGCAAAGATCAATCGGAAGATCAACTGAAGCTGCTTTTCCACTTAAAGTGGAGCTTGCCGAGTGAATCTGTGAAGAAGCAGCATGTATTTGCTGGAAATCATGGGAGCCTGCCTTGGATGTACAAAATATTACTGCGGAAGCTGTCTGCAGTGATGAGTAATAAGCTGGTGAGTTGAACGCTGCTAAAATAAATTACTAAACTTAATGTACGTTTTGTTCCTGTATCTGTGTCGTTGAATTATGTAAGTGCTGTGCATCTGTTATTGTCTAAATTGTGTTACTTGTGGGTTGTCTTGAAGACTTACGAATAAATCGACATTTGTTATAAGCCTCTGAGTTGGCATTGATTTTCCCTCCACTCACACTCCCGCATGAAAAATATTTATTTTCGTGACAATATATAAGTGGTTGTGGTCTCTTTAGATGCCTAAAGGCTTCTGGGTTTAAAGGTGGTGGTTCTATAGCCGGATTCCATGAAAATTTTGACTTTTGTGTTGACAGAGGAAACAGCAATTGGAATTATCCTATTTATTTACGAGTAGTTGATTTAATTATATGTACAGAGTTTCTATTCACAAAGACATTTCTATTTGGGAAGCTAGCACTCCAAATACTGTTGATGGCAATCTATGTTAGCATCATTATGTCGATGAGCGTTGAAGGAGCTCGGACGTTCGGAGCATGACATTTCAACCGATCATATCAAAAGCGAAACTACGAGCTAGCGCTGCTAAGCGTAGAGGGTTGAAGGGCTAGGAGAGCAGACGAGCGAAATTTGGAAAAGAGATTAGAAGAGAAGAGAGGCAGAGAGTGATGTACTCTGCTGTTACGTTCTTAAATAGAGGACGTTGCATGAGCGAACTCATTATGCCGATTCGTGGCGCCATCTATTGAGCAAATGAAGAATTAATTTTACAATATTACTGAAAAGGCGATTAAGAAATTGATTATTAGCTGAAAAATCCCACACACACACACACACACACACATATATATATATATATATATATATATATATATATATATAAGCAGATAAGAAGAACCTGGTTCAGTGTTAATGTGAAATAATAGCCTTTGAACCGAGTCACAGGATCCAGCGCTTAAGTTCGGTACTTACTCGGTTCAGCGTAGGTATTGTCAATTAAGTAATAATTTATAATATTAAACATTAGATTCGGATGCTCGTGGGGACTTCATTCACAGTCGTAGTAATTTAGGTATTGAATTTTGAATATTCAGATAATAAATTTGAATAAAAAAGCAATTTCCTTAATTACCGACTTTTTTAATTAGAAATTGAAAATTTCACTAGTGATTGAGCAATCAGTAGATAGAAATACAAATGGAGCGTTACAAAATCGCAGCTCCGGTTTCAATCCCTTGATGTTTTTCGGATTTGGCAGTTAGATAGAGGACCATATGTGCAATAAAGGTAGTAGGTATAATAAGAATAATAAAAATTTTCAGACACTGTAGCGAAGATAAATTTAAAAATTCCACGTTCATCTATTTATGTAAGCGGTGTAGTGCATAACTTATTAGACAACCAACTATTTTATCTGAAATTCACTGCATCAACTACTTTTTCACACGATATTTCATTAAAAAAAAACATTTAATACAAAACAAAACCAGGCGAAAAGTTGATTTTTCAATGAATTTCCTGTAAGTTCCTTTATTAGATTAACCCATTCATATATATATTTTAACTTTGTAACCTTTTTGTTTGTTTTAAACTAAATAAATGTCACAGAAATAAAATATAAATGAATGGGTTAATCTAATAAAGGAACTTACAGGAAATTCATTGAAAAATCAACTTTTCGCCTGGTTTTGTTTTGTATTAAATGTTTTTTTTTAATGAAATATCGTGTGAAAAAGTAGTTGATGCAGTGAATTTCAGATAAAATAGTTGGTTGTCTAATAAGTTATGCACTACACCGCTTACATAAATAGATGAACGTGGAATTTTTAAATTTATCTTCGCTACAGTGTCTGAAAATTTTTATTATTCTTATTATACCTACTACCTTTATTGCACATATGGTCCTCTATCTAACTGCCAAATCCGAAAAACATCAAGGGATTGAAACCGGAGCTGCGATTTTGTAACGCTCCATTTGTATTTCTATCTACTGATTGCTCAATCACTAGTGAAATTTTCAATTTCTAATTAAAAAAGTCGGTAATTAAGGAAATTGCTTTTTTATTCAAATTTATTATCTGAATATTCAAAATTCAATACCTAAATTACTACGACTGTGAATGAAGTCCCCACGAGCATCCGAATCTAATGTTTAATATTATAAATTATTACTTAATTGACAATACCTACGCTGAACCGAGTAAGTACCGAACTTAAGCGCTGGATCCTGTGACTCGGTTCAAAGGCTATTATTTCACATTAACACTGAACCAGGTTCTTCTTATCTGCTTATATATATATATATATATATATATATATATATATATGTGTGTGTGTGTGTGTGTGTGTGGGATTTTTCAGCTAATAATCAATTTCTTAATCGCCTTTTCAGTAATATTGTAAAATTAATTCTTCATTTGCTCAATAGATGGCGCCACGAATCGGCATAATGAGTTCGCTCATGCAACGTCCTCTATTTAAGAACGTAACAGCAGAGTACATCACTCTCTGCCTCTCTTCTCTTCTAATCTCTTTTCCAAATTTCGCTCGTCTGCTCTCCTAGCCCTTCAGCCCTCTACGCTTAGCAGCGCTAGCTCGTAGTTTCGCTTTTGATATGATCGGTTGAAATGTCCTGCTCCGAACGTCCGAGCTCCTTCAACGCTCATCGACATAATGATGCTAACATAGATTGCCATCAACAGTATTTGAAGTGCTAGCTTCCCAAATAGAAATGTCTTTGTGAATAGAAACTCTGTACATATAATTAAATCAACTACTGGTAAATAAATAGGATAATTCCAATTGCTGTTTCCTCTGTCAACACAAAAGTCAAAATTTTCATGGAATCCGGCTATAGAACCACCACCTTTAAATCCAGAAGCCTTTAGGCATCTAAAGAGACCACAACCAGTTATATATTGTTACGAAAATAAATATTTTTCATGCGGGAGTGTGAGTGGAGTGAAAATGAATGCCAACTCAGAGGCTAATAACAAATGTCGATTTATTCGTAAGTCTTCAAGACAACCCACAAGTAACACAATTTAGACAATAACAGATGCACAGCACTTACATAATTCTACGACACAGATACAGGAACAAAACGTACATTAAGTTTAGTAATTTATTTTAGCAGCGTTCAACTCACCAGCTTATTACTCATCACTGCAAACAGCTTCCGCAGTAATATTCTGTACATCCAAGGCAGGCTCCCATGATTTCCAGCAAATACATGCTGCTTCTTCACAGATTCACTCGGCAAGCTCCACTTTAAGTGGAAAAGCAGCTTCAGTTGATCTTCCGATTGATCTTTGCAACAGAGTCTCCAAAGATAGAATCTCCGTAACAGTTCCGCTAGATTCAGGCCAAACCTCCAACAGATTCACTCGGCCACGAATCTCCGATCGATCTTTAAATCAGATTCCACAGATAAATTGATTCCATATACAGACCGATTCATCAGACTCCCTCCTCCAATTGTAGCTCTTGCGGTATTTGTACCTTGGCGTATTTATACCAGGCGTGACATCAGTTGGGAAAATTCAAGAAAAGTCCGTAACTTTCTTCCCGTTCGATTTTTCGCTTAGGTTCCAGTGTCTTCGAGTATTTTCCATTTGTTGCCTAAGTCGGTAAGTTCCCCTCCAAGTCGCCAAATGGTCGCTAAAATGAAGGGGCTATTAGCTAAGCTCTCATTTTGCTGACTGGTGACATTTCTGTAAATCTATCTTTTCCGTTATAAAAGAGGCATTGCAGGGAAGCATCAACTCAGGTTCATAACAATCTATATTATTATGAACATGAGTTGATGCTTCCTTGCAGCGCTTCTTTATAAAAGAAAAGAGTGATTTACAGAGATGCCATTAGTTTACAAAAGAGAGTTTAATCAATGGCCCTTTCACATTGGAGATGTATTTGATGACCATTTGGTGACATGGCAAGAAACTTGGTGACTTTGGCGACAAACGGAAAGTATTCGAAGACCCTGGAAGCTAAGCGAAAAACCAAACGGCAAGAAAGCAGCAGACTTTTAGTGAATTTTTCTATGTGAAGTCACGCCTGGCTCGGAAAGGTATAATTATGCCAAGATCTACAGTCGATGAGTTTGTATGAGGAGGAATCGATCTGTGTATGGAATCAGTTGTTTATGGAGTATGCTTTGAATATCGATAGGGAATCGGTGAATCTATTGGAGATTCGGCCTGAATCTAGCGGAACTATTACGGAGAATCCGTCTTTGGAGACTCTGTTCTGGAGACTGACATGGGGATTGACTGAACGCTGTTGGCACTTGAAGTGAAGCGTGCTGGGTGAATTTGTGAATAATCAATGTGTATCTGCAGGGAATCGTCGAAGCTTGTCCTGGAAGTGCATAATATTTCTGCGGTGGCTGTCCGCAGTGAAGAGTAATAAGCTGATGAGCTGAACGCTACTGAAATAAATGACTATACTTAATGTGTGTTTTGTTCCTGTATCTGTGTCATTGAATTGGGCAAATTCTGTGTTTCTGTTATTGTCCAAATTGTGCTACCTGAGTGTTGTCTTGAAGATTTACGAATGAATCATCATTTGTCGTTTTCTCCGAAAAATTAGTGAGTTGGTATTGATTTTCACTCCCAGAGGAAAATATATATATATATATATAAACACAGTAGTTCCTCTTGCATGGGGCACCTATATTTTCTTAGTACAAAATGTTTGGACCTGTGTATGACCTTTACTGGCGGTACTACTGTATCTCACTGTTACTACCAATTCTCTTCCCCTTTATAAATTCTCTCACATCAGTCTTATTCACTAAATTTTAATATTTATATGCCAATTTTTATAAGTCATAGTTGATTTATTAGAATATATTCTCAAATCAAATAACATTTTATGAAAGTCCCCAAAGGAATTCGAAAGAATTAGTTATACCTTGAGCAACTAAAACTCTTAAAAAGTTCTAAATTTAAATAAATTATTAATTTTCCTTTTAATACCTGTATTTTTTTTTTATCTGAGAATCGGAAAATATTTCAGAATATTTTGAATAAAAATTAACTGAAATTTTTTCTCTTTATTTTTACCTGTAAACCTTTGACCAACAACGAGAGACATTTAGGGGTGCTTATATATGCCAGTTTCTTCAATGTGACATCCTTAAAATCAAAAATTAGTGAGCTCCCACACACTTGAGAAATTTCTGTTTCAACACCTATATCTGCAGTTAAGACACCAGCTTTGAAAAGATCTTCGACAGTGAGAAGATTTTCATCCACTTGACCTGCAATTATAAAATGTTTAAATTTTATTAATAAAATTACAAAAAGGTTCAGTTTACATATGTGTATCATGCGTGTAGAAACAGATTCAAGTTTAATTTTATCTCCTCTAAATGACTTTCCTTTTAGATTTGATATTGCTTTCCATCGGAAATCATTCAACCCCCCCCCCACATACGGAGCATTATTTCTCTAACATATTTCTCAATGCTTTCCTTTTTCATTTGGAGAGATTTGGCAATTCCTCCGAAAATCTGCTAAAATATGAGTCAAGAAATATTCCTTAATATTTGGATTTCAAAGCTACATATTGGTCCAAAAGCCATTTTTCAGTTTTAAATGAACATAGTTTTGGATGCTTTATAACAGAATATATTTTCAGAAGAACCTCGTTACGTCAGAAACCTTTGATTCGGTTAACTCGAATAAGCGATCTGCAAATTTCTGTCATAACATTCATTAGTTTCATACACGTATTTAAAAACAAAAATTCCTTATTGGATTCTTCAAACAGCCATGAGTATGAAAGAAAAGTAAAGGGAGAGTTATTGAAGTTATTTGAAGTGTTATTTATCCAGATTTATTTGAAAAGACTATTCAAATAACCCTGAACGAAGTCAACAAAATCTCAGTTACACCTCTTATCACCGGTGACGGCGCTACATTGTCTAAATGGAAAATATAATAAAACAATCTACAGCATCCATCTACTGTTCTGAAAAAAAAACTTCTTTAACTTCAGTAAATATGATTCATACGTGATTAATTTAATATTCAGATGATTTTCTGTAAGCATGTTTCATTTCATTTCATTTTCTTTCCATTCTTCGGTTAACCAGGATTTTTTTGATATCCCGGACAAGTTAAAGTCTAAATTAATCCGTCTTAGGAGATCTTAATATATATATATATATATATGATAATGTTAGGAATATTTTTTTTATCTAGATATGAAAACATCTCTTAGACAAGCACCATTGTCCAATTTGCAAATATGGGTTCTTTCCTTCCGATTTTCGTAACAGCTTGAAGGAAAAAGAATCTCTTGCTGCTTTCGTGAATTTCTTGACTAATATTGATTTTGAACTGAGCAACGGTTTTTAAACTATAGAAGTAATTGAATTTGAATAAAGGAATTATTTAAATTACTTTCAAGTAATCCCAGAGGAATAAACCCTGGTGTGATGTGATCACCGAAACGTGACGGCGAAGGGAAGTCTGACACCTGGGAACAATCTTTCCTGAATGGGATCAAGCGTTGTCTGGTAGCTAGTCGAGCTAGTATTACAGTTCTTGGAGTATCAGACAGACACTATGATTTCAAAGCGTTTATTCAAGATCAGTTTCATAGGCGTAGAAAAAGGTCCTAAGGCTGTCTTCGCGTAATGTCAAGGCAAGGAACCCGATATTGGAATACTTTTTTTCCCATACCAAAACTATAGAACATTAATTTTAAATTTTGACTTAGCTATCTTTTAGAGAACAGCGTATTTTGTAATATTATAACTTCTAACGGAATCAATCCCCATTTTTAAGGGGTTAAATGTGTTCCATGTTTCATTTCCTGTACTATAATGCTAAATATGTGTTGAATTTTGCATGTTCAAATGAAAAATGGGGCAAATTTGGAATGTTCCTAAATTTTAAGAGTACTCCCTCATACATGGATGTACAAGCTACAAAGCTACGAAATGAAAATTGGAATAAATTTCAGTCTAGAAATATACTCCAAGTTTCTATCTCGTTTTTGAAGCCTTAAATGAAAATGACGCACATTTGCCCTTTGTGTGGAAACAAAATTATCTTTATTTGCATATTAAAACTGGATAGTTTTCAAACTTTGTTTAGCTGTGCATTTTTCCATGAATTGAATTCCAATCTCTGATTTTCATATTCTGTGAAAATAAACAATAAAAAAATAATTTTTATAAAAAAATAACTTTTACATCGTAAAGTGAATTTTGCTGTACTTGTTCAGTAGTTATGATAATCCTATAGAACATTATGCTATGACATCTTTTAAAAAAATTCGAAGCCCTCTTATTTAGATGCATAATTTTTAAAAAAACGCTTAAGCCGGATTTGGAAAGGAACAGTAGTTTTATTGTTGGAACTTTAATATTCAAATGCTATTCAAATATTCTTCCTTCCAATTCAGATTACAGGGAAAAAAATAAAGTTTGGTGTTAAAAATAAAGTTTCTTTTAAAGCTCTTAACATGGATTATATTTAAAATTAAAAACTGTTTTAGCTATAAATTTCTATGCCTTATTCTTAATTTATATCCAAACAGAAATTAAAAAAAAAAAAATGAAAACAGAATTTTATAGCAGTTATAAAGCAGTCATTTATATTTACATGATCTTTAGAAACTAAAGAATATTTTATATATTCGTATATATTTGAAATTCTATTTGTCTGTCCGTTCTGGAAAATCGCACCATTGGTCGTTTCACTCCAAATTTTTAGAGTACATAATTGACGTATCCAAAGACACTATAAGAATATTCTCGCCAAAATTTTCCCAAACCTTTTCTGCTCAATAGCTGCTCATTCAAATGAGTCTTTAAGAGCAGAAGTGGATATTTAGAAATCGGTTAAATATAACACATTTATATTAGTTTTTTTTCACTAAATCAGAAGTAATAAAAGGAAATGCAACTAAATCTCCATCACGAAGTGAAGCTGATGTTCGTTAAATATGTCAAGACTCAAAATCCTCACATTTATGAAGTGCGAAAGTTTGGATTGATTTTATTAACATCGCACCAGAAGCAAAACGAGGGTTATTGGCAACGGACCAGGTAATTTTCAGCCTCCGTCGGACGACACCTCTCGTAACTTTCACACCACATCGACGGGAGGACTTTGAGACACGTCATCAGCCGCGTCTACGTGATGGGCTGTATTGGTTTCAGGATTCGAACCCACGACTCGACGAAAACTTCCAGCTGCGAGTCCACGACCGTGACTACTAGGCTACCGCGGCACACGAAAGTTTGAAGAGAGAGATGTTAACTCAGACCTTCATTTATCTTTATTTAACCATTGCTCAAAATTACGATGTCCACCGACAACCGTTCAGGATTTGGTTTTAATTGCGACGATAATGGGCAACTAATGAATCAACCAAAGATATCGTACAGAAGTGTAGTATGTTGACAAGGTTACAGATATTCGACTTAAGACACAATTCACTATTTAACGTTATGCCTTTAACCGATCTGGATAACGAAAGAAGAGTGAACTTATTGTTGAAACCTTGACATCTAAGAATATGTTGTCAAAACTTTCTTGGAAAAACTTTTAACCATCATGGAAGAAAGTGATATCAATAGAGAATATCTATCTTATGAATGAAGGGCAATAAAAAGATATTATTTGTTACTCTACTTTATGAAGAATAGGAAATAAAGAGTAAAATGCAATAATCTCTTAATACATTTATGTAGAAAGTAGTGAATACTAATGAATAAAATGTTGTCCTTTATACCAAGGGATATATTGTAAAATTTTAATTGTTACAAAGAGATAATCGAAATATATGTATAAAATTTATTCTACACACTACTTAATCCTTATGTACATAATATTAGAAATTAAAGCTATCAATGTTGATTTGTTTGGATTAAGGAAGTCGTAGATTGAAGTAACCTACTGTTGAAGAAGAGAAAAGAATCGAATCTGCAAATTTTCTACAATAATTGCAAGCGCTGGGAGAAATCTATAAACCTAGATAGTGACCATGTATATAGGGAATTCTTAAGTATAATAAATAAAAATTAAACTGCTGTCTCTGTTATGTTTTAGTTATGTAAAAGAAAGGCGATAACTAAAAGTAATTGAAAGTGAAAGGTGACAAAACTAAACTAACTCTGGATAATAATTAAAACTTTATTATAGTTCGAGTTACTTCTAACTAGGATTTCCCGAAATCAAACAAATCAACATTTCTAGCTATAATTGACAGTTTCATATACTTAAGGATCAATTAATATACAAAATAAGTTTTATCTAGATATCTCGGTTATTCTCCCCCTTTTTTATTAATACAATTCAAACATATATATATATAT
>BMAW01112874.1:0-17226 GCA_019974015.1 Nephila pilipes
TTCTGGTCCGATCGACTTAAAATTTTGACACGTTTCAAGCAAAGGTTAGTACTCTAGAAAGACCTGGTTACTGGTTTACTACGAGCGCCATCTCTGGGTTAGTCTCGGGAGTTATTGATTGATGTGTTAGGATAGGTGCAAAATTGTCTCAAACTCTATCCATTTCAATGTGACAAACACTTGGTTTATCAGGACTAGTTCTTTGATACTAACATTATTGTCACATTAACGAAACTAGTGCAGAATGCTCCGATAGCTCAAGCGAATGAGATCCTAATTTTCTTCAAAATAGTCACTGTGTTGAAACAAGGGATGAAAATATTTTCCAGTGGTGTGTTGTCCTTTTTAGGTATATTACTCAGGAAATGAACAGTTCCTTTCTAGCGATTTCGAATGTAGAAATGAATTTGAACTCATCTGGGATTCATATGAAAAAGTGAAAACATAGAAATAAAAATATAAAAGTTGTTTCTTGTTCCTTCCATCAACATTACAACTAATATTTTTGCTGTTATATCTTATGTAAACCCGATGATTATAAGTAATCTCCTTGTATAATAGTGAAATGGAGTACACAAAGACATATGAGTATTCTAATTGAATACACACCGCATTTTAAGAGAATATTAAAACATATTTCATTTGAATAAAGTAATATATTCTAATAAAATATTAACTAAGATTTTTAGGTAAATGTAAAATTATATTCCCTTCTCTCTTTCCGCTATTGATTATGTAGTTTCATTTCTAAGAATCACTGAGAGTAGAATTTTCATATAACAAATTTGCTAATAAACCATTCAGCAAGTTCACCCTTTATTTACGATAATATTTTTACTTCATATATCGAAGTCAGTGAAAACAATAAATTATTTCCAAACACTGTTAATTTGCACACTATTTGTTTCCTTTTAATTCAGTGCTAATACTTATTTCCTCATTTTTCTAATGACATTTGAGAAACTTCAATTTTGGTTATTCAGTCGGTAACTATCTAGAATCCTTTTTTATTAATAAAATATTACCAAAAGATTCGAAACGCAGTTGTTTGATCTTGCAGTTCATTTCAAGAAGATATATTCTAAGGCAAGGAGCCTATAGAATAAATCTAAATACCCAAAGTCTTATAGGAAATGAAATTTTGTGATTAATATTATTGCATATTCAGTATATAGTAAAGATTTTAAATATGTATTGGACGTTTTCCGCAATAGAAGGAATGATAGAAAAGTTACTTTTCAGTGCCTTTACAATTCAATGCCTATGCTCATTTAACAAATCATAATAAAAGTACTTTAGATAATTCGATTGCACATTGACCTCTAAAAACATGATGCTAAGCCACTAAAACAAATGATGCAAAATGATAATTATTTTATGTATTTGTCACTCAGGCTGTAAAATTCGGCTGACAATTTTAATAATCCAGAATTAGAACTGCAAATCAACTTTAGGGTAAGCAATATTTAATATGTTGCCAAATAATGTCAATATCTTTTTTAAAATAATTTTTAAATCTATTTCAAGTGTAATAATTTAAGATAAATCTTATCAATAACCAAGAAAGAGAATGTACTAAAAATCAATTAAAATATCAATACTACTTAAAACTATAAGGAAGATAAATCGCTTGTGAGAAAGATTTTTTTTTCAACCGAGCAAATTGCCTTTTATTCAAATTCAATATTCATTCAAATCTTCCTGCAGGTATTTCGATCGATACGGAAGAAAAAGAACAGAATATTACTGACAATCACCATTGTTAAACATTCCATTCAGCTTCAATCAATGAATGTAAATTGCAGTCGAGCACCTGTTGTGGGTGAGAAAATAATCGTGTATAGGATCTTGTTTTTCTCTCCATCCAATTTCCTCTTCCAAAATAACTTAAGGTGAAAGAAGGGGGAGAAATAAGTTTCTTTTTGAGCAATAAAATCCAACCACAAACACAAATGAGTCATTTTTCACTCTCTTCTTCATGAATTCACGGATTGCTTGCCGTTTTCTAGCAAATGCAGGAGAAGAAGAAGAATGAAGTAGCAGAAGAAGAAGATCGTGTAATTGTGACCAGGCCGAGCGATTTGAACTCGATCTATTTGTGGGGAGGGAATGAGACTATCGAGTTGCAAAATTCAAAAGGCCCTCGGCCATTATAAAAAGAGGGAAAAGCTTCATTGCACGCCTTGGTGGATTCACGTTCGTGTGCAGACCTGAATTAGGGTTCCAAGGGCCGTAAAGGTAAAAGAAATGCGTAAAAATAACTCTTAAAGCCCGTAAAAAAACGGCCATGGCGCAGAATTTTACGAGACGAACATTTGCTCCAACATTTCGATTTGGCTAGCGTTATGACTGTTTAAAGTGGCCTGTTTTATTATTATTATTATTTTCTCTTCTTAGAGTTCGCTTCTTTTTCGCTTCTTTAAGGCTCCTAGACCCTCTGTTTTCATTCTGCCTTCCGGTTATATTCTAGAGGGATGTTGTTTCTTCAGTCAGTGTTTTTTGTCTTTTCCCGCTTGACCTGATAGTTTGCGTAGAAAACTAGCTACAATGGCTTCTGGAAGAAAAGTTTTTTTTTTTTTTTTTTTTCATATGTCATTTGCGTTCTCTGTTGTGCGTTATATCTTAAGTTCCGAAAAAAGGATAATAGAAGAGTTTACCTTAAAATGTTAGACTTTAAATCAAAGTATTTTTATTAGTTGTTTTTATGGTAAGTGGATAACAATAGCATGTTTTAGGTTCGTAAAGAACTTTTTATCATAGACTGTAAGAGAGAAACCTGGCAAAAGTTAAAAAGTGAGCTCTTCTATTTCGAAAAGCTTTTATAAAAGATTATTTGTTCTGAAATTTTTTTAAATAAAATGCACAGTTATTACATGTGAAAGTTCTATGATCATTCTACAGACTCTGATAGTTATTAACGCATATTTAGAACAAAATTTTGATAAAGTGATTTTTTTTCGTATGTTTTACTAATGTATTATTTTTTTTATAAATCTAAGTTTAGCAAAAAGATCTTTCACTTTATTTCAGCTACTTTTTCTGTAAATATGTAATAAAATTCAAATACATATATCTTATCTTGTACCTTTAATTTTAAAAAAAATATTCATTTAACCTTTTCATTCATTAAAACAGGTTATTTCGATAATTTTCCCATTATTTAGACTCAATGATTTACTATATACATACTATATGTATATTTCTTTTATATTCTCGCCAATATCAATTGTTGTTATATTTATATAATTGGCAGTCGTTAGCAGATACTTTCAATCATGTTTATTAAGAAGTATGATGCATTGCAAAAATTATATGATGTTATCAACGCAATGGCATGCTGCGTGCTAATAAATGTGTCTTACGCAACAAATGTCATAAAAGGAAAGAGAACTTTAAGCTGAGCAGAGAGTTTTTATATTATTGAAAAAGGGGATTTTCCCTAACTTGTGTTAATTCAGCAGTTAAAGCAACTCAGGAAGCCAATAGGTAAATAAGACACGCACAATTCTCAATTGGAAGGTAAAAGTAGTTGAACTTAAAAGATTATTGTTAAGAATGTTGAATTTCAAGAAAATGATAAATTAAGTTTACTACACACACTCTTATATATACATATATACGCATATACAATGCATTTATATAAACGTAAATAATAAAAAAGTATTGGTAATATAATCTATGTTTATTTACTTCAGCATGCGTATTTAATTAGTATTTTACTCAAAATTAAAATTAGATCATTTAATAGCTTATACAAAGCATATATACATACAAAACATCGGGTGTTAAAAGATAACTATAAATAAAGAATATTTACTGCTGAAGTTTTAGATGAAAAAATATTGCAATATTCTCAATGCTGATTGCCGAAAGAAGAAAAACATGACTTATTTTTATGTTCACATTTTCAATTGAACGAACATCATCAACGAAATGCTTCAAACTCTCGTAAGAAGAACGGAAATACTGTGAAGATATCAGCTATGTATATAATATATGAAGACATAATGAATATTAAAAAATGCTTGGAAACGAAATTGAAATGTTTCCCTATTTTATGAGGTAGTGATCAATATCATATTAGAAATATTTTTGAAAATATAGGAAATTTAAACCCCCTGATTAATTTGTAATCACACCGTGTCTTCTGTAATGTCTTAATGTAGTTATAATGTTCGAAATTCTTTGAAAAATTGTATCTCTAATGTATCTTTTGCAGAAGTCAATCTAATTTCAATTGTATATTTTTGAGACTCATTATAGATTTTTAATCTGGTTCTTTTAAAGTAAAAATTCCATAATATAGTCCATTTCTCTCCCCCCTTTCATATATATATTATTCAATTCACATTTAACCACATCCGTATTTCGGTCCTTGTCTACGTTTCAATGTATTTTATAACAGGTTTAAATATTTAATGTCCCCATATTTTCTTCTACGAACTAGTTTTGAATTTCAAATTGACCCTTTTGCAAATCAAATTCGACTTTTTTCAAACAAACTTCAATATTTTTCAAAGTAAATTCACATTTTCCCCAGGTTTCTTGTAAGTTTTATTTTTATAAAATTCTACATTTATATTTGTGTAATGCGTTCAGAATATACTATTTTATTTCTGAAATAAATATTAATGAACAAAATTCCCTCTTTAAATACAACCAAAAATAAAATTCCACATCATTCGTCGTCAAAATTACACATCAATCAAAACGAATCTGCAATTTTTTTCAGATATTTTGCATTCTTCCAAACCTTAAAAAATTTAAAGTAATTTTCTCTACGAAATTTTGGGGAATTTTTATTTTTTGTGACCATTTCTTACCGACAACTGTATGGTAAATAATCAATATCGATATTAATGTCAGTTTTGCGATATTTATGTTTTAATTTTTCATATTATGGAGCTTCTATAATGCAATGATCCAAATAGCGAGACATATCTATTGAGACAATCCAATCAATGTACTTGTATCCTGGATCCTAAAGGGAATACTGTTGATTGATTTGTACTAATGATTCACTTAGAACCAACACCACAACTAATAAAGGCGAATTAATTTCGTTATTTTGAACTACACTCAAGTAACGAGGATGACATCTGTGCAAGAACCACCCATTGTCCGAGCTACCACTCTACGCCATTTAAATACTTAGATTACAAACAGAAATAATCATCATATCAATCTCACTGCTTGACAGATCAGTAATAGCGGGAGTAATGTTGTTGCATATCTCTAACACCTTACCCGTCTGTTACTTTGTGACGTATATTCGCGATTTTCTCTTCTTTAACCTCAGGGACTTTATAATAATTTGAATTGCATAAAATTACAATTTTTCCCAACCCAAATGAAACGTGATTAGGTAAATTATATTAAGATAGAAGTTATATGAAATGAAAGAAATTGAAGATAACGATATATGTATAAAATGGAAATGAAGGGAAGACAGAAGATAATGATTTACTGATACAGATTTATAATTTGGACTGAAGTCCCAAAATAAATTTTGAGGATTGAAGTAAAATCTAGTTAAAATATTAAGATAAGTATCAACTGTTTGTTTGAACTGATTGGATCAGACGAGTAAATTGGTAAACTAAGAATTTATAATTTGATCTTAATTTAGATTTAGTGATTTAAGTAAGATTTCGAGAAAGAGCGATCTTATTTATCCATCAGTGATCATTAATAAAGTAATTTAGTCTGTTTATAGGTGTTTTTAATTGGATTTTAATGATTTTTGACATATATATTAGATTGAGATAAGAAACAAGAGCCAAATAATGAAAAAGAGTTTTACAATCTTAAACATAAATCTCATCACAAATTTAAAGTCTCTTACTTAATTCTAAGCACATATATATCGCTTTCAATTAATTAAAACAATTTTCAATTAATTTTAGTTGAAAATTGTTTAACATTAAAAACAATTAACATTTAATTTCAATTAATTAAACTCAATAACAGTTTAAAAACTTAGTACAAGTAATCTTCAAAGTACTATTTTTATTACTCTAAAGTGGGAATGTTGTCTAATTGGTCACTGTCCCTCCACGCTGAAAGAGAATTAAAACAATTGAGATAAACCACGAGAAAAAAATATTGACTTTAAGTTACGAAGCATTTAAATATATTGTGTGTATACCTATTTTCAGATCAGTTTAGTGACAGGACTAGCACTCAGATTTCAAAGGTAAATGCAGCTTAAATATTTTTCTTCAAGAGCTGCTGACCTTTACTTTTCCATTTATCAATAATCTTCGGGTTTAGGATTAATTGCTCTTTGCAATCAAGTAACATCCCATAGAGAATATGAGCGTTAACAGGGTGCAAATAATCAAGACTTGCTACTGGTCTTGAAGAAGCACATATATATCCCTTTCAATTTCAGAAGGTATCAGGGACAAATAAATTTAGGGGCTGATGAGTTCTTGCTGAAAATATACCTCTATATGCCTCTAGTCGGCAATTTTCTCTTATCTCATGAAGCCTTGACGAAATATATCAACATTCTGGAACTGTTGAAACCTCGGGAAACTTGGATGTCGAGATGCATTGAGCACTCAGTTATTTATGAGTTTCATAACGTCAAAATTGGAACTTTTAGGTCAAAATAATCGTCAGAACATGCTACTGGCCGATTAACACGTAGACTTAAGAAAAGCTGACTTATGAGAGAAAAACCTAGAATAGAGATGCTAAAGCAGTAACCAAAGAATTTTACCAATTTTTCAATGATTATCCTTGCTCTGATACTTGGGTCGGAGATGCTGAATTAATCCAGTGGCGGTAGCTTCGACCATTCAGCGTCGAATTCTTCTTGCTTTTAGATCGCAACCTTGCAGTGTTTCCCCGCACACTTTACAATTCCTCCATAATCTTGTTGTTTCTCTGCTTCTAATTTCAATTCTTCGTCGCTTTTAAATTAACTACTTTACATCTATTCACTTTTAACATTTACATGATTTGCGTAATCACATTTCATTTCGCTAAAAAGGTGCTGGAAACTTAAATATAAAGTCAGAAAGTAAATCCAGATGTCAGTCAATCCAGACTTGTTTGAATAGCCCATATTACAATGTGACGTATGAAGATTAATATTGTTTCAGTATATTTAAGTTCAACTAATTTTCAAAGTCTTTCTGCCGGTCAATGGAAGAATTAGGAGAGTAACATCTCATATATTTTCCTTATTACTTAACTGGCTTATAATTACGAGATCCGATACCAGTAACTCCCCTGTAGATCAAAAACGATATTAATCCCCAAAACATCTAACAAACAGTTTATATTATGACTGAGTTCCAGTAATAATATTGCATCATTTTTGTGATAAAAATCAATCTTTAATTATTAATCTCAAAATTGTAGCAAATACAAAGATTGCATCGCTAAATGAATCAGTCTTCCAAGGATTTTTCCGCCTCTTTGGTCTTTACGCATAAATAATAATGATAAAATCTTGGAGCGCGTTCCTGTCCCTAAGGATATAAAATAACAATGATTGTTATAATAAATATAATTGAGAAATAAATCTACGATATAGAAAACAATGCTGCAATAAAAAAATGTTACATAGGATAGTGATATATTACATTATTAAAAGTAAAGTACCCGAGGGTAATATGATTAATCTCATTGTAATTTGAAAATTCTGATTGTGTAATGAAACGGTAAAAAAAAAAAAAAAAAAAAAAAAAAAATGAAAAGTACGTGGTTATTAATACCAGTTCTTTTTACGTTTTTAAATAGATTTTAGCTCATATTCAGATTTTCAATTTCAATTTTAAAATTTTTCAAAACAAATATTTTTGCAGGTAACTAGGCCAATTTCCTATTTTTCTCAATAAATCCATTTTGTATCAAGTTGTACTTCACTTAAGCAAAAAGATCACGGGAAAAAGAAGACTTACTTTTATTATATTTTTGAATGGAATTTTATTTCTGTTTAAAATGAGTCGATTGTAATTGCTTTAAGGTCTGGAAAGAAATACTAGGGTTATTGGCAATGGATCTCGTAATTTTGAGTCATGATCAAGTGACGAGTATGAAATCTGAGATGGTATCTTCCTTTCTAGATTCTAGACATCCACACCACGCAAGTCGGGGGACTTGATACCTCGACAGTTTTAACATGTGTCTTTAATGGCATCAGGGCTTGAACCCACTACTCGACGAAATCCACCGGCGGCAGGTCCGCGATCATGACCACTAGGCTAACGCGGCCACTTGAATTGAATCGAATGCAAAAGAGGAAATAAGCCAAGTTCATATTTAATTGATTCAAATTCCCTTCAAGTATTTCTACATGTTTCAGGACAGGTTGGCCATGCTGTAAAAGAAAAAAATGCAGTTTGTATGCAGGCATACAGAACCTGGTGAAAATAATACAGCTTTCAATGGCCCTATATCTCATAAGTTATAGGTTATCGAAAACATTGCGATACATGCATAAACCTTACACAATTTTAAAATATATTACTCACAAATTATTGAAGAAAATTTTTTAAAAAAAACTTAACCGAAGCAATAGTCCTTTACACTTCTTTCAATTCCAAACCACTCCAAAAAAGGTAAGCTTACCAAATTAAAATAATAGTGAGGTTCTCAGAAAGCCAGACAAACAATGATAATCTCGTCCTCAGAAAATGTTCGACAAATCCAACTCAGTACATGTCTATATAGCTTCTTCTTGATCCCCTTTTTAAAGTTACTTGACCAAGATTCAAAATTAAGAGGTTCGTCTCCAATAGTCCTCGTGTTGCTTCTGGTGTGACGTTAAAAAAACCAAAACAAACCAAACCAACCTTTTTAAAGTAATAAAGTCATCTGTAGGTTAACTTTGATATGAACCTGGAACCACCAAGTGGTTGTTACATTGGCCGTATTACTAACCATAGATATTTCTCAAATATATTCTAAAAGTGATATTTAATGTCTTTTTCATTTATATAAGTTTTGAATTGTATCTTGTTACGTTTGCTTTCGAAGTTCGATCTCTAGTACTTTTATTTGAACAATTCCATCTTTCATTACGAAGATGTTTTTATTTTTAAATCGTAAGAAATCTCCTTTAAAATTTATTCTTGATGAAAAAAAAATTATTTTATACACATTCGCTGATTACTCAAAACTATACTTAAAAACACGATTCCTCAAAAACATCTGAATATCTCTTTACAGCGCAGCTTTATCTATGCTACTTAAGAAAAGGAAGGGATGGGGAAAACATTCAAATAGAAAAAGTAGCCGTTATTTTTTTAAAAGCCGCAAACTTTTAAAGATACTATTATGAGGACATTTCTATAGAATCACGCAATATTTCAAATCGATAGCCACAAAGAATGCAGATGCTTCATATTGGGATAATGCTTTCGAAAAGAAGCGGCGTGGGAAAACGTCCTGTTGACGCTACTGGATTTGAAAAGAGAAAGACGATTTATTGCTCTCCCTCTGCATGGGGGTGTGGTGGGTGGTCAGAGCACCCTGCTTCTGGACAATGGTCATTCCCACGCTTTTTTCTCCGTCCAAAGATCAGACATAGGGATTGGTATTTCTGCCCTTTCAGCGCAGTATCATTGATGGTAGTTATATCTTGTAAGATATTAGGGAAATTGTATTCTCGCACAAAGATAATAATTACACTGTGCCTTTTTTTTTCATTTTTAATTAACGTTATGTAATTATTTTACATTGCTTAATTATTAAAAATTGAATTGGTAACATTGATAAAACATCATGCAACATTGAAAATTAAAAAATTGTTAAATATAGAGTTTCTTAGAAATTTGTGATAATTTTACCTTGAAAATTATTAGCGGAGAGTTATGTTCAAATTCTAAAATTATATTGCAAAAATGAGGTTTTTTTTCCGTGATATTTTTTGAAAAAATTAGCAATTTTTAAATAGAATAATACATTTTATTTGAAATTTTTAAAAAGAAAAGTTTTTTTGTTTCAATTTAGGAATATGAAAGAGATTTTGATAAAATTAAAAACTGAACACAGTAAAATAATGTATTTCAAAATATATTTGAATAATAAAAAATATATTTCGAACAAAAATAAATAATAACAGAATATATTTGAAACAAAAAAGAATTTTTCTAAGAGTATTATATCTATATATAAACGTGACAAAATATTATTTACAAAACTACGTAATTATGGAAATAAAAGTAAAGCAACATTTTTTTAATCGACTTCAAACTGAGCATTTATACAAATGCATTAGTATAGAATAATCGAGAAAAACGAAAATATTTTCAAAAAAAAAAAAAAATTTTTTTTCTTCAATTTGTCTCAAGAACTATTTTAAAACACAAAAGCGAGTCAGTCAGATATATAATATAGATTCTTGAAGATTCCATGGGAATAATTTTGCACTGGCAACGCATTACTTAATGTTGTGTTGGACTATACTTTATTTCCGCTATATAAACGGGAAACATTTGGTAAATAATATTCAGAACATTAAATCTAAGACATTGATGGAGATGCAACTTTTTAAAATAAAATGTTTATTAATTATTCAAAGATATATTTATCATACGTAATTTCGAATTTATATACATTAATTGGTTTTGTTGACTTTGTATAGCTATTTTTTTTTCTGCTGATTGATTTTGTAAGAAATTTTGATCTTGATTAATAAACTTGAAATCTATCTTAGAGAGGAGGTACGTTGATATGAATTGAATAACAATTGATAAAACTAAACTGGAAATTTGATGCATTATGAGACAAAATCGTAACATAACGGAAGCATTTATTGTCAGTAAAAGAACAAATATTCATTTAAATTTAATGATATTAAATCCCTTTATTATAAAATTAAACTGCATTAATCCCTTTATTATAAAATTAAATGCAACAATCTTTCACCGAATAATTGTTCAGATACAAATCTCTTAAATAGAAAATGTGTTAATAATTACAAATTTTAAGAATTTTTACAGAAAGCATATGTTGATAGAAATTAAAATTATATATAAAATGCAATTTAAAATCGAAAATACTTTTGATGTTAGCATCAAAAATACGAATGCATTTAGTTTAAAGTATATGTATTCCATTTCTTCACTCAAATATCATTTAAATGTTTATAAAAAGAGAAACAGAATATGTTCTAGAATTGTGGAACAGAATTTGCATTTAAAAAAAATAACGATAAAGGAAATAACGATAAAAGAGAAAAAAACCAATTATTAAATTCTAAGGAACAGATGTGATAACAAGGAAAAAACGAAGTACATTATGTTAACGCTTCGTAGAACAAAAAAAAAAAAATTATTGAATGAATAAATATATCCTTTATAAAAGTTTGAGCAGCTGCAAGCAAAACATAACAGAGTTTCAGCTCTTGTCGTGAAACGTCTGAAAAATGTCTGCCTGCAAAACTGTATTTCGAATAACTGCTGCCCGATAAAGGATCCTGCATTTATCACAGACGTTCCAAGACTCGTTTGAAAACACTCAGAGAATTTTATTCGGTTTTCAGTATGGAATGATGTCATATTCTATCTCGGCGATTTGCTTTACTCTAAAGATAAAAGTTTTATTTGGCTACTTTTGAGCGAAATTCATGAGAAATGTCAGATGAATGTGGATATAATGCCGATGTTCTGTCATTGCAGAATGGATGACATTTGTTTCTAAATCTTTATAGGTTTTAAAAAGAGCATCTATAGTTGTGAAAGGTAAAAAAAAGTCTGAAAACATTTAAATGAGTTTTTAAGTAATCAATTTATTTTCAACGAGGTAAATTTTATAGCAACACAATTTAAGAGATAGCAGAGTTAAAAAATTTTAATAGAATATTTATTAAATAAGAAAATGGTGGGGATGTACTTTCATCCGATAATCTATCAATTAAATTTTAAAACAGAACTTGATTGACTTATTTGTTTCATTTTAATATCGTGTGATATAGAAAATTTCTAAGAGATGCAAAAACTGGTTATATTATTTGAAAAACAATACTATAATTATACAAATTATATTTGACTTCCTTAAGTAATTAATTCATACGCGGCACCATTCTTGATATTATTCATTGATAGTTCGAATATTTTCTAACATTGTAGATTTATAGGTATGTGCAAGAATCAAAACCAACGCACCTGAAACTCTTTTAGTTCTAATTTATCAGTTATACACACAGATTTTGAAGTAACGTAATAATCAAGAATAAAATAATACATTGTACACATAATACATTGTACACTTATATTTTCTAATGTAAATCAAACTACACTATAGTGCCACTCTTAGGCAACGAATGCATTTTTCTATGTACAGCCATGAAATTGTTGAAAAGGGCTAAGGCGACCTTCACGGTAAAACGGCCGCTCAGTAGAAAGGGGCTGCATATGCGTATATTGGCATTATGACATCAGATGAGACATCACAGCACTCCAATGCGCGGGCTCAGTGCCAGCTCAACTTATAAAGAAGGAGGAAGGATGCATTTTCAGACATTCCCTGCTAGTGGAAGTGAAATGGTACGTTCATAATGACTGTAAGAAACCATCGGGATGACTTTATACGTGGCAGATCGGCAAGTTCGAAGAGGGGCATAATTTGATGAGTGTTGCACTAGAGTTTAGAATTGATAAAAGTGTAGTTTTTAGATCTTGGGCAGTCTTCCAATGCTCTAAGAAAGGTTGGCGGTGGTCAGTAGAAGAAAATAACGGCAAATGATGACCGATATATCGTTCTGCAGACGAAAAAAGACTGGAACCAGACATCAGGCAACATTGCTCAGCAGCTGCGTACGGACGACAGGTTTACTGCGACCAGACATCTGCCTATTCACCCGTCGTCCGGAACGCTGCATATCATTAACAGCAACCCATCGGCGGTTCCGTTTAAAGTGATGTTAAGAACACAAATATTGGACATCAATGAAGTCATGCTCTGTTTACTGGTGAGTGTCGTTTCTGTCTGAACAACGATTATTGGCGCCAATTCAGATGGAAAGAGGTAGAGACACCGTTTCATCGTACTAATATCAGGGAAATTTACTACTGGAGTGGTCTTGTAGTGCTTATGTGGCGTAGTATTATATTGAATGCTACATATTTTCGACCGCAGATGGTACTTGCGATGAAATTACCCTCCCATACATTCCGAGGTACCATTAGTTCACGCTTTATTTTTGTGGATGATAATGCACGTCTACACAGGACCTTTGCTATTGAGATTCTTCTAGATAGTGAGGATATCTGCATAATGGATTACCCAGCGTGTTCTTCTGATTTAAATCCCAATGAACATGTAGGATGCTTTGGGGAGGCGCTTGGTCACAAAATCGTACTCTCCGAAGATCATTAGATAGCTTAAACCAATACTCATCGAAGATTGGCAACTCTTCCCTGAAGAACTCCTGTATAATTTGGTATTGAGTATGAACAGTGTCACGCTATCATTGCAGTTAAGGGAGGTCATATCTCTTACTTGAAGGGACTTTTTTTTTGCTGTTCTTCCTCTCGGCCAGATAATGTTTCTAACTAACACTATTCTGCTAATAAAACTTTTCTGCTTTGTTCCTTAAACTATGCATACAATTCATTTTGGGCTACAATACCTTCTTTAACCTTTAAAGGCTACGTTGTGCTTCTGTATTGTGAAACTCATGTCACCAAGTTGATTTATTTTTTCAGAATTATGGAACAGTTTGAAAAGTTGTTTTGTTTTGCACACTAATATATCTGATGTATATTAGTAAAAATAGATTTTTTTCCTATTGATCGCGTATTATTTAGTTTGTTACATAGCATTAAAGTAATTTTGATGAATTCTGAATATTCTACACATGAAGGAAATCAGATTTTTTCGTATGCTCTAAAAGTTCATTTAATTCGATTTACTTAATCTTAAAATTGTATTTCAAATTAATTTAATGCGGGCTTCTATATACATATTTATTTTTATAATATTATTACTATTTTATTATTATTAGTATGATCATTTATCATTTATATATAATTTCCTTTTTTGTTTAAATTTTCTTTTATATTATATTTATATTCATAATATATTTGTGTAATTTATATGCACTGAAGAATCTCTATATTTCGAACGTCTTTTCAACGAATACCTCTATGAACAGAATTTCTTTCAGAAACCTTGAATTTTAAGTGTATATTAAAAAACAAATTCTATATATGGCACAAAAGTTTTCGCAATAAAAAAATAGTTTTACCTATTTCATTAAAGTTGTCCACGAATAAAGGTCATAAAATAGGATATAAATTAAATTAGAAAAAAATACTGCTTAATGAGTTTTTAAAGTAGTAGTAATTCCCGGAAAATTAGGAATCACTCACAGGATATAACCTTTACCGGTGAAAAACAAATGTTATTCTTAGCTTCAAATCTACAAATCACTTACTTGAAGCGATATTTTTGCTTAAAATTCAGTTAAGCTTTAGTTATTTTCATAGTGAACATGTCACCTTAGCGGAAATCTTTAAATATGAAAGAAAAATTCTGCTTAATAAAGACGTAGAAGCTATATGAAAAATAAAGAAGAATGAACAGAAGAGGATCAGAAGAGTAAACTTTCGACAATGATTGTGCCAACGATTCTAAAAAATCGTGATTCGGTTATTAAAACTTTTTGAAAGCATTGGAGGACATCGAAATTGATTTAAATTCTTAGAATTTGATATGATCAATGAAGCTATATTGAAATGGGGAAAAATGATGCCAGAGAAGAACTTGCCTGTGAAGAAAGGGACACTCATTAAGAAAAGAAACAGAGTATACGACGTGTGTATTGTTAGAAAATTTGTAAATTGCATCCGTATTTGTGCATTATTAAAAATAAATTGCTTCGATAATTTATGTTTCGTGTTATGCGCGAACATTTTAGTTTCAAAAAATTAATAAACTAAGCTATGCATGATTACTTTATATATATATATAAAGTAATCATGCATATATATATATATATATACTGAAAATTTATGAAAGAATAATTTAAAATATTTAAAAAGACAAAAATCCAGAAAGAAATGTAAAAATGAAAGAAAAAATAAATGAAAATATGGAACCCAGCAAGTCAAAAAGCAATTTCGGGCTGAGGACCGAATAAGCGGGGTTAAACTAGTTTAATGGTACCAACCTTCCCCCTTTGCGACTTGGTAGGCTGAATTGGGAAATCCAAATTACAAAAGAGTTCAATGATTAAAAGATGCAAAAAAATTCACCGATAAAATCCCAAAAATAAAATCTATAATTCTTGGTAGGTTGAAATGGGAAAACCAAATTTATATACATGTATATATGTGCGTGTGTGTGTGTGTGCGTGCGTGTGTCAGATTTTAAATTGTATGCTTTGCTTTATGATGAATTTACTTCTTCTTAATACTCTCTTCAACGCATTGTTCAGTACGCGAAGGGTTTCAAAATGAATTTTGATAACGAAAATAATTATAAATTTAGCGTTTGCAATAATATGAATTTGACTAACAGCAAATAATTTTTACTCAATAATGATTCACTATCGCTAGAACGTTTGACGAGAAGTAATTCGAATTTCATGCGAGAATTATTATCGGAATAATATTATTCGTATTATGAATTTGTAAACAAAAAAAATGTTGCAATCTTTTATATTGGAGTTTTTAATTGCGTAAGTAATAACGAAATACATAATTATCTGGAAAAGCATGAGTTAAAAATAAATTTCAGCTAACAGTTAAGCATGTTGCATTTTGTTTTAGAGTATTTGTGCCTAGAGATTTCGGGAATTTTTGAATAATGATATCTATATATATATATATATATATATATATATATATATATATATATTAACCCTAATTGCCCAAAAGTATCTAAGCATTGCAGCAAAGTATTCAAGCACTTCCATTATTCAAGCATTTGTCGAGGCGTGGTATAAGTTTTTCAATGCCTTCTGTAAAAAAAATCACGTCCAATGCCCGATAACCATTCTTAGGTTGCAGCTTTCATCTCGTTGTTTCGCTTCACCCCGATTGGTATCGTCGCTTTGAAAGTTCTTTCATGGAATCAAAAACATGGAAATCACAAGGTGAAAGCTCTGGGCTATAAGGAAGGTGATCCCTCACTTCTCATCTAAACTTTTTCAGAAGTACGCACGTTTGTTTTGCAGTATGCTGTCTTGCAATATCATGCAAGAGCACAATGTGTTTTGACAGAGTACCTGGCAGCCAAGTTTTAAGTGATTGTCATAATCCTCTTAGTGTTTCACAATAAGAAGATGCCTTAATTGTAGCACCCTTCGTCTTCAACTCTGTATGCACCACACCTTCTCTGCCGAAAAGCAGCATCATTATCACCTTCCCTGCTGTTGAAACAGTTCTACACTTCGTTCGAATCTAGAAACTAGGATCCTTGCACTCGAGGGAGCTGCGTTTCGTTTCAGATGAAAAAGAAAATGCAAATGTACTTTCAATAAAATGCAAATGTACTTTCAATAAAATGCAAATGTACAATGTTCTTTCAAAACGAAAAGAAATGCAAATGTACTTTCAAAACGTTTCCCTTAAAGTTCTTCCGTCTATAGACAAGACACCCATCGAGCACAAACTTTATGAAATTGAAAGTGATCGGCAATAATTTTAGGTACACTTATGTTAGAAATATACAATTCAGTTAATTCACTGAGATTTCATCTAATGTTATGCATCTGTTTGCAATACATTCACACTAGCAACAATTTCAGAATTTGTCGCAGCTGAAAATCTTCCCTCGCGATCAGTATCGTCAATATGTGCACATCGATTCTCAAACATCTTGAACCACTTCCCGATTGCTTGACGTGCTATTGCAGTTTCACCATACACTGCATGCAACTGCCGATAAATTTCCGTGCAGTAACGCCTTTTCGCCCACAAAAAAACAATTCAATGCTCGTATTTCCAATTTAGACACCCCTTGTCAAGACGTGTTTACAGCTGATTATCAGAAAAATAAAATACCATCGTAAAAGCCGCACAGTCACACGATAAAAGCAAATGTCTGAAATGTTCCCAAACGGTTTTAATCAAATAGCTGCTCGACCGCACCTCACAAAGTAGTGCAACTAACTCTGACTGACTTATGCCACACACACACACACACACACAATATCATTATTGACAATATCATTGAAGACACACAATATTATATATATATATGTATATATGTGTGTATAGTAACATTGCAACTGAACGAAGCATACCGAGGTGAGGTGAA
>BMAW01112877.1:0-10557 GCA_019974015.1 Nephila pilipes
CAACTAAAATCTAAGTATTGTTGTATAAGAATTAATATCTAAGTATTGTTGTACAAGACTTAATATCTATGTATTGTTGTATAAGACTTAATATCTAAGTATCGTAGTATAAGACTTAATACAGTACGTGTAAATTGTTGGAGATGGTATCCACCAAGCCAAAAATAGGGAAAGCAGTTAGTTTAATCACACGTTTATTCACAGTTTCTACGCACCAATCACACATAAACAAATATTTATACCATTTACAAAACTATACAAGCTTCCAAACAGCCCATATTTTAATTCAACCCGCTTTTGCGGTCAGGAGAAATTATATCCAATACAAGAAAAAAACCCGCCTTACGCGGTCAAGATCCAAGAGCATTCAGAAAAAATTACCCATGAACCCGTGCGCTCTCACTTACACGAGACAAGGCGCCTCCTGGCGGGATCCGAGTAATTTATTTCCAACATAAATGAAGTATCGAGCTCACGAAATAACTCAAACTAGAAAAAGTGTACCATTTTTTATTAGTAGTCGACATTATTCCATTGAAGTAGGTTTTTTAGAATAATTTTCTGTGAGTTGTCAGCATATTTAAGAACGTAAATTATTGGCAGGACCGAAAAGCTCAAGTGCCGCTTTATAAAGGAGAGCAATGTAATAAAAATAAATTATAGTACAAATATTCTTAACCATTTTTGTTGCATGAGCTTCCTTTTCAGTGAAATGGAGAAATGAGCCTTTTATTAAGCATATTTTTTCTCTAATGGACCGTTTTCTATGTGCATTTGAATAGTATACACATATTAATGAAATCTAATCTTGACAAAATGTAAATTAACTGACTGTACCACGAACAAGAAACAAAAAATTCCTAAAAATTTATATTTGTATTATGAAAAATGTGCTCTTCCTCAGTAAAGCAAATAATAATGCATAAAAAAATACACAAAATAATAATACATAAAATAATAATGCATTTACTCTGTAATTCTATAATTTATAACACAACCTATAAGTATATTAATATTATATTATATTTAATATACAAAATAATTTCAAACAAAATATGAGTATTATATTGTTATTGTTCATGAGTTTCAATATTGTTGTCTGATGTGAATAAGTATATTTTTTTAAAATGTGGAGTAGGAGAGGGGCTGTTGTTAAAGATGGATAAAAATAATGTAATTTATTTCTAACATTTAAAAGAGGGGGAAAGTAGGAGAGGGGCTGTTGTTAAAGATAGATAAAAATAATGTAATTTATTTCTAACATTTAAAAGAGGGGAAAATGCAAAATCTCATTATTTCTCAAGCAAAAGATAATGGATTCCTGATTTTCAACGCACACTTGTTTCCTCATGTACAGCTACTAACAAATATTTTAGTGTTGCGTTGCCTCTCTAATCTAATACCTGTTAGTAATTTGGTTTAAAAGCGACTCTTGTATAATTAAATAACATCAACTTTAATTTCGACTGCAGATCAATAGACTTCAATTAATTCTTCCTATTTATTCAGCTTTCCTGATTACTGTTATAATTTTATTGTAGAGAAACTCATGCCCCCGGAGTTTATATATTTATATTCCATTACCTTATTTCTGAAAAGAAACAGAGTAAAGGAAACTCATATTTAATTAGAGCAATAAAATTAACAAAAAGTAATCAGCACTTTGAATCACTAGAATTATTATCATTAGAATTCCTTATTTTATCACTAGAATTTCTTTCTCTTGGTGGCTCGACGAAGAACAGTGATCAGTTCTGAGTGAAAATAATTTATTATAATTGTGGATTAATCAGCTATTTTGTGAATTCGAGCTTTTCTTTTGTTAAAGATTGAAGTTAGTACCACCTTGAAAGTTCAAAGTCTTCACTCTATTTGTATCTCGTGGATGGTAAATACGAAGCTGGTCTACGTTGGCCGTTACTTCCCAATTGTTCTTCTCTATAATGACGTTGTTTTTATAAGTGCTGATGACTGGAAAAGGACCTTCAAATTTTGCTTGGAACTAATCTACTACACGATTTTTCGTAGAACTTATCAGATGTGTTTTTAGTAAGACCTGTTTATTGACTTTCACCTGAATATTGAATCTGCGTCTTTTGAAGTATTATGCTCTTTTGTTTCATTGCCTCATTATACGGTGATTTGCCTCAGACATCAGTTTTTTTATAATTTTGCATTCTAAATCTTCACTGTGTGGAAATTTGATCGGCCTCTGAAATGGTGTAGTTAATTTTCGATTTAAAAATGGTTCTGCTGGCGTTATCTCCGTTGTTTGGTGATCCGAGCTTCGAATTTCCTGTTTCTAGAGAAATTAGTCTCATATCTCGTGGTTCATTTGAGCATAACTAGCAATCACGTGAGCAAGATTTCAAATTACGTTTTCTGATTGACTGCGGCATATGTAGTTGTTTTTATATGTTCAACATATGGCATGATCTCTCAAAAACGTCTGAAATACACTGGGGCCATTTTCACTAACTTCTTAAATAGGGGCTTTATAAACGATATATAAATTTGGAAAAGTACGTTAACTGTGATTTTTACTGAGGCCTTTCACAAAGCACTAGTTTTATTCATTAAAAAAATATCGTTGATAATTATAATATGGTACCGTTCAAATTTAGCTGCTGGATATGGTACGAGGCCTAATGAAATTTGTTAATTCGTATAGTTAAAAGTCAATGGTTATATATATAAAACTTCTTGCTAAAAACGAGTTCTTATAATTATATGTTGACAAAGGTCTCATAGTGAAACATATTCACTCATGATTTTCCACGTTAGGAAAACAGCGCGTGAATTTAATTCACCATATATTTTTCTTTTGCCAAAATATACTGATATTGAATTATCTGGGAATTCTTGTAAAATAGACTTTATCTAACATTTGGAATATATACGCATGCAAAAAAATCATTATTGGAGGTTAAATATTTGGAATAGAAGAAAATTCCATCAATAAGCTCAAAATCTTGGAACCGTATTTTGCATATAGTGAGAGCCGTTTGAGAGCCAACTGAGATACCGTTTGGATTTTCGAAGTACTAAAAATGTATCTTTAATCTGAATAACGTCTTAGTGCTCGAGAAGATAAAGCTAATGTTCGAATGATAGCACATGAAATAGGATGTTCTTCAAAGTGCCCCCTATGGCACAAGAAATAGGAGGCACGTGCGTTTCTTCAAAGTGCCTCGGCCACTGCATTTTGATTTACAAGTCGATGATAGCATACAATAATATATTTGGATAATTTTTTCGATCAGTGAATTATTCTGTTTCAAAGATTCTTCCCGTATGTTAATTTGGTGAGTGTAGAATGAACTGTTATAGCATTGGTCAGTAATTGACCAGAATATGATCTATATTTCTGTAAGATACATATCACAGCAAAATATTATTTTTTCAGTTCTTATATAGTTACTTTCTGCTGCATTTAAAGCGCTCAATGAATACTTTATAAGTTTCTTTTATCAGCATTGCACCTATGCTGACTGTACTCTCATCCATTTATATTTCGAAAGAGGAATCAAACAAAATCTGGTATCTATGATACTGAAAATGTTGCTAAAGTCGTTTCAATTTTATAAAAAGAATTTTTCACTGCTGCAGATCAAGTGAGTTTTACTCTCTTTTGCTTAACTTAATAATGTTTCATATAATTCATTATAACCTTTTGTGAATTTTTAATACTAGCCTATCATCTCCTCATATCAGTTGAGAGTTCACTGTCATCAGAGATGGATGCGACGCTGCTTAAGTATATACATATTGTTACTATCCTCAAACATACGCTAAAGACTTGTTGAGAGTTTTTGAAGATAGTTGGCATTATCATTTTGACAGTGAGCCGTATCATAAAACAAAATAAAGAAACAGGGTTCACATCTCTCAAACGGAGAGGGAAATATGGTCGAAAAAAAAAAGAAAACAGTGCCAAGAGATGATACTTCTCTACTTTCACAATGGAAGAAATACCCTCTAAAGACTAATGCTGCGCTTAATAGAGATTTAAAAGAGCATGGAGTAAACATTAGCTTATCTTCTGTTCAGAGGCGTCTTCTTGCAGACTGTCAGCAAGCCTATCGGCCGCTGGAGAAAAGCTTTTGACTCAACGAATGAAGAAAAAGTGCTACCTGTGGGTGTTAAAATATAAGAATTGGACAGTCGAAAATAAGAGGAAATGACTATTTAAAAGAATAAAAGCCAATTTTTTCGTCCAGAACTAGCAAACTCAACGCGTGTGGAGATCGTCAGGCGAAAGTATTCGGGATAGCCATATTAAGCACCCACAAAAGAAGATGTTTTGGGGTTTGGGTTTTTACAGCATGCTGACAATATAATGCGCTGTCAGCAATATATTGCTGTTCTGAATAAAAGGGTTGTTCCACAGTTGAAGAAATGATATCCTGATGGAACGGGGATTTTTCAGCAGGAGTTAACCTTGTGGCATGTGTTCAAAAAGATCAAGAAATTCATGTCTGAAAACCAAAATGAGACATTGGAATGGTCTGGAAACTCTCCCAATATAAAATCAATAGAGGATCTCTGGGCTATATGTAAGAATCTCGTATTAAATATGGACAGTGCAACTATGGAGAAACTAATCATGGCCTTAATTCATGTGTGGTATAAGGACACAAATATTATAAATGATTTTAAAAAATATTGGTGGAATCCATGACGAATCGTATCCAAATGTTAATAAAGAGTCATAGGGATCATATTATGTACTAAAAGGTTTTGCTTTTCTGTAAATTTATATAAAATATCATTTTTTCTTAGTTTTCTCAATTTTTCAAGTGTTTCAATTAATTTGAGAAGGGTGTAGAATAACAATTGCCGATATCTGGGGCTTAGAATTGTTTCCATAATGATCGCTGTCTTGATAAATAAATATTGATCTCGATATCTAGGTGCAAATTGAAGGTGATCTGTTGTAGTAGTATTGCCAAATTGTAAGATATCCAGGACATTCCGTGCCACCCTAAAAATTATAAATTGAACCTTACTAGCTTCCATCGTTACCATATTTGTTCTATTTATAAAATCCGTAGGGGATTGATTCTGGAGTTGGTTTGAAGCATAAAAGTTTGCTTGGAGCTTTGGGCTCTTAACCGAAAGATATCCGTCCTTGTTTTCTTAATTTGTGCAATGTCCGCCACCGTTCCTTGTTCTAGGGTTTCTCCAGTATCCAAGTGCCATTCCCTTATTCTGCCACTAAAATGAATCAAAAATGTATAAGCAATTTAAATTTAGCATTAAATTATGATTCGAAATTATTTGTTAAGTAATCAACGTCTTAAAAGCTTCAGAAAATCTCTAAAATGCTTCTTACGAAGCTGTGAATTAAAAATTCTGATTACATTAATTCTTTTGTGATGTTACAAAATTAAAATTTATTCCCCATCTCCAAATAATAATTGAAAGGTAGACGTTTATTATTTTCGTGTGACAGCACATAGAATTACTAGAGATCAATATAATCTGATACAATTGCTATAACAATATATAGCAGAGAATGTATTTGAATTATTTTTTTTTTCAAATGGATAAAAAAATGAACTAAAATATACAGTTGTTTGGGTATGCTGTGCATTTTCGTTTTATACGTGTAGGCGTAATGCATTTCTTAAGTTTATTAAATTTAATTTTCTTTGTAACAAAGTCATTGAAAATTAAAATTGTTTCTTTTGTTATAACTTTCAATGAAGTTTAAGGAACATGATTTATTCCAGAAATTAGCTACTTACATTTGTATTGGCAAACGACTAGATATAAATTGCAAGTGGCTAATTGATTATTTATTAATGTTGCACTTAGAAGCAACACGAGAGTTATTGGAGACGAACTTTGTAACTTGGAACTTATGTCAAGTAATGAAAACATCTGAGCTTCCACCCCATTCAGTGAAAAATTACATATGAGAGACCATATAATTTGTGTGTGTGTGTATTACGTAAATTATTCCTTTTTTAGATTCAAATAATGAGTAAGCGGTTTATAAAAATAAATAAAAATAATTTATATCGCCTGCTACTGCAGTACCAAAGGCAGAAAAAGCCTTTTTTTGTACTTTGCTGGCAAAGCAAATACTGCTGCCTGGCACAAACCTTTTCAACAGCAAGCTGCACAATACGCTGCGCCACGCGCTTACATGCAAACGCAAAAGCACCTTTGTTACAAAATTTACCGCATGCGGCAAACTGCCCATTTTGCTTACGCTGCACCGCACCGCTGCCGCTGCACAAAACGACGCTGCACAAAACGCAGCACCGTACCGCCGCCTTTGCCGTGCTACTTCCTTTGTACAACGCGCCAGCGCTTCTGGCTAAACTAATCATATTGCTGTCAATAATATTTAGACGCATTTCAAATGCCAACTGATTGGAAGAAAATGGGTATTTTCCTTCATCTCTCTTTGTCATTGAAATCTTTAGAGTAACTATGCAGAAAAAGATTTCTATTTGAGTCTTCAAATGCCTTGTCCAAACTGATTAGATGTTTCTCACACGCCATGTTCTCTCTCTTGGAATTTGTCGAACTTGTATGTATTCATAAAGTTTGCATCTCATTATTATGCAAATGACCGTTTTGACGCAACTTTGAACTGGAATAAATAATGAATATTAATTTATAGTAAAAATGCGATATTTCTAAGAGAAATGTTTGTTATGCTTTTAAGAAAAATGTAGTAGAAACATCACAAATATACCTTTAAATCAAAGTTATAAAATTAAAAGCTATTGTAATTACATTTCTTGCATTATTTTAAGATTTATGAAGATACTAAAAGATGAGATTCATTTTAATATAAATAATAAGTCCCAAATATATTTTATTTAAATCCTGAATCCCATTTACTTCCCTCACAATTTTTTTATTCTTGTTAGATTTTACCTTGATACAGCATCAAGCACATATTATATCTACCCAGATCACAGTAGTTTATATTAAATATGCTTTAAAAGTATTTATTTTATTTTTTATTTACGGGAAAGAGTACAAGATCGTGCAATGCACTTAAAACAAAAGTAACATAGATTAAACTAGAGAGTTCAGAAAATATTTTATTACTCACCTTGTAAACAATAGGCATTATTTCATGTTACTATTTCTATCAAAGGTTAAATATAATTTTTTCAAAAAAAAAAAATGTTTGAAATCATTTCATTTACACGTGGGGAATAATAAATAGTAGAATTAAATATGCAAAACAGAGCAGAAATATCGTGTATTGTTTTTTTTCTTTCTTAAAACGATATATCTTATTTTAACTACGTGCTGGAATTCCTTTCATAACAAAAATAATTTTATAAGCTTCTCGAAAACTCACATCATTTTAAAATTTTCTTAATTTCATATTAGAATTTTTTAACCACAATAAAATTATAAAACGCAAAATTAAAACTTACGCAATGGTCCCTGTAAGTATTTCTACGAGATTACATTTCATTCCTGAAACGCAATAAATTTATTTTATTTAGCAGTTATCGATAACACCTTGTAAAACCAAGTAAAATATATTTGAATGCAAAAAGCGTGGCTTTGCGTAATTACTTTACTAAATTGTGTATGGTGTTGAGAATTTCTGTAATTATCATTTAAGAACATTTAAAAACTTTATCTTACCACTCAATATTTCATAAAAAAAAATTAAATGCTACCAAAAAATAACTCTTTAACATATATGTTAAAAAATATTCAATGCAGACCGTGTTTTTAAGTCTTTATTTTTTACTTAGTTGAAACATTTGTATCACATAAGAATATGGTACAAATGTTTTCAACTATAAAACTAATAATAGTTTGAAAATTGTCTAAAATGTTTTAATAAGGTTTATTGAATTCAATCTAATTTTAAATAAAATAATGCACAAAATAGTTAAGTATTTTTTAAATAAGATAAATCAACTTTCCTTATATTCTAATAAATCTTCAACAAGCTTATGATTCCACGCCATTTCTGTTTCGGATGTACATTTATAATATTTGTTAAAATTACATGCAGACAATTCATTTCATCTTTTACAGCTCTGATTCTTGTGTAATCTTTCCAAAGCAATAAACTACTAACAATTGTTTGTAGCTGTTCGACTGTCTATTTCGTAATGTTAGCTTGTTTGTATTTATAAGTAAAAAAAAATTTCACCAATGTACAATAATCCTACAAAATTATCCATTGAATCAAAGCATGACTATTCAAAAGTACTCAACTCAAGAAATTATTACATAAAAAGAACTGGAGAATCGATTTCCTTTCTTAAAAAAATATTACTCCTCTCATTTAATTAACCAATTTATAAGGAAACAAGTTTGCATATATTGCAATTTCTAAGTATCAGTATATTACCGAATCAGTCAAATATCGGTAGATTTAACATGCTAAATATGCTTTATAAACGCCATCGGTACCGGCTTAGAAACATTTTTCGCTGGCTGGCGGCTGGGCACCACTGCGGCAAAAGCCAGCGCCAGAATACCGTAGCGGTGACGCCGCACGCAGCGCCAGCAACATGACTGCGTCTCGGTCTTAGAACATCAACGCTGTAATCACGATATGAATACAACTATTACAAAAGCAGTAGTTGAAGGGCCATTTTTCCGCGAATCAGAATCAACAAATTAGTGTGACTTACATCTTAGCAATCTGTTTTTTAGTTGTCAAAAGACTTTTAATTGAGGATGAGATGGAATAATTGGAAAGAAATTCATGATGAAAATTCCATAAAATCAACTTTCAAAACATGTGTCATGTCCACTCAATTGCTCTTCATTATTCTCTTAAAAAATTTGTAATATTTATTAAGTTTCTTCAATACTGTATTTAAATTATATTACACATTTATATAGTCTCTTTGATCTCCTTAATTTTTTTACACAAAGTTATTTTTCATGTTGAAATAAAAAAAATCTTTTTTTTTTCCTTCTAAATAAACTATTTAAATTTTTTATCTACATTATTAACATTAATTTTCTAATACATGAAACTTTTAAATAGCTTAAAGTTTTTGAAAGAAAAAAAAAACATTGTTTCCATGAATTATATGGTTGCTGTTCCTTTTCCAGAGCTCAAATAAGAATATAATTACGAAATCTACATTTCTTTCCGCCAAAATAAAAATTTTCGCAACTCAAAAAAGTCAGAAAAACTATCCTTTTTTTTTCATCAAACTGTTCGGCGACACATATCAAGCATCGATTGTCCTGGTGATAAAACATCTTCCTGCGAAACGGTGTCACGCGACTGTGTTAGGAGCTTTCCACTCGTCACGGCGGAATGGTATTTTTTCTTTTCTGCCCCTCTTCTCTATCTGCGTAAACGCGATACTGGAGTCCCCTCTGCCGTGCTTTGATGTTGAAGGCGCGTGCTCCGAGTACCCAACCATCAGAAACAAAGGTGAAAAGAATTGATATTAATAAACCGAGAAATGGTCAACATGGACATCTAAGAGTAAAAAGTGTCGGTGAAAGTAAAGGAAAAGAAGTAAAAAATAAACCAACTGCTTTTGGTGGGAGTAGTGCGTTATTTAAATTAGTTTCAAAAGGGGAATTAATTTGAGAATGTCTTTGAGATTTGTGGTAAACTTTAGAAAAGGAAAAGAAATTCATTTAGAAAATTGTATACTGTTTTCGTCAATAAACAGAAATTCTTTCAAGATTAAATGTTTTTAATTAAAATTAAGAACAATTTGTGTAGTGAAAATTGACATCACTACACAGGGGAAAAGAAGTTCAAATTCCAATTTGTGTATTGGTATCAAACAGCAAAAAAAAAAAAAACTTGGGTAATAAGTGGATATATATATATATATATATATATATATATATATATATAACTCATATATATATATATATATATATATATAGTGAAACTGAAACAATAACATGGTAGAAACTGTGAATAAATCATTTAAAGTTTACTAAGATTGGCAAATTAAAATATGAAATATCACAGAACACTATAAGTGCTATACATTCATCATATTTTATACATTGAGTAAGGATTCTTCATACAAATGGGTATAAGGAATAAGTTCCATAAATATTTTCATCTGTTTGCAACAAGACAGGTATGATTTTCAAAAATTGAAAATGTATAGGTGTCAAGCAGAAACAGTGTTAAAAGTGGCTTATAATATTATTTTTAATTCAAAAAACCTGCAAAAGGTCTGAAAACATAAATTCACTTTGGATTATTATCGAATAAAGAGAAATTTTTTTGGATACAGTATCCTGAAACAGCTTAAGACCTACATATTATTAGATTTGGAAGGAATTGTAATTGACTGTAAAACAAAACAGGCAAATATTTTAATTATTTTAACTAATTGTTCTAACATTTTATTAAACTGACATAATAATATACGAGTGAAAATGTAAAGTGATTCTAAAGATAAATTGAAAGCTGAAAATCGATATAGATTAAAATCAGTTATAAAAATATCAGCCGCATTAGTGAAAGGCTTGTTTTTTTGTTGTTGTTGTTGTTGTTGCATTCACAATAGCAAAAAAAATAGTAATATGTATATAAGCATTTTAATTTTTTTTTTTCATAAT
>BMAW01112884.1:0-34630 GCA_019974015.1 Nephila pilipes
ATTCACCTTCAATCACCTTATCATTCACCTTCAATCACCTTATCATTTTTTCTTTCAGATAAATATTTTGGATAAAGATTTCGCCAATTTGCACATATGCATGGAAAAAGAAAATTTTTAACACATCGAAATTATCAAGCTGTCAAATGAGGAGGAAAATGTTTGAAATAACCATATAGATACATATTTGATTGAATCATTGAGTGAAAAAGTACACAAAATAAAGTATTTCCCATTTTTTTTTCTTTCTGAGACTATTTTTCCGTCAAATTTTAAATGGACTTCCGAATTTAAATATTAACAGTTCTCTTATATTTATATATATGTATAAAAAAACAGAGTGAAAAAAGAGAGAAAAAAAAGTGAATATATATATATATATATATATATATATATACAAAATATACATACGCAAATAAATACATATACATTGAGCAAATATAAAAAAGGAATCAAAAAAATAAATTTAAAATTAAGTAATTATTATATAGACATTCAAGAACAAAAGTATTTAACTACAAAAATAAATTAAAAATTATTTAAAATGTAATATTATTTAAAGTTATAAATTTAATGAAAAATAGATATCAATACCTAAAAAATTAATTATGAAGAAACCACAAAAGGAACATAATACACAAGAGAAAAATGGAGGAAAAAAATTGAAATTTTTTAAAAATAAATAAAAGGGAAATAAAGCTATTTCATACTTCCACTTGCTTAGGACAGTGGAGCTGATTATACATATATCAAACCCTTGCATATAGTAACAGCCTCATAAAAAAAGGTAAAAAGCTCGAATTCGAGAGCCATAGAGAATAAGACACACGAAAAGAAAATAGCCAGAAAAAGAAAACCACATATATTTTTTAAAAAAATGAAAAATCCCTCAAGTATCTAATTTTAGATTACATTCAATAAAAAAAATGAAAAAAATAATTTAAAATATAAAATGAATAAAAAGTAACTCACCCAAAATTTAATCAACAATGAAAAACAAGGCTACGAAAGATGTATTATAGCATTTTTAAAAGTAATTATCTAAAATTTAGTTATTTACCATCTAGGAACCAAAGTTAGAATTAAAATCTTCATAAAAATACTTTTAAAAAACTTTTAAAACTGGTGATAAAACGATAAAAAAATGTATCAGATTAAAATTAATTAAAGCATAAGAAAATATAGTTCTTTAAGAGCCCAAAAGAAGAATATTGAAAAAATAGAAACTTATTCAATTTTAAACTAAGTTTTCGAATTTTAATCAACTTGAATGCATGTGTTATAAAATAATTTTTTAAATTATTTTGATTTTCTCTATTTAATATATTAGCCAATTTCATATATTACGTATAATGTATTTGAATAAAATATTTTTTTTTTATATCAACAAACTTAAATTACTTTCAAAGGAAGGTATTTTATTCATCCCAAAACTTAAAATTGTTTCTTTTGTTATAAATGTTATTATTCCTTGTTCAAGGAAAAAAATGTTAACACTTTAAAATATTAGTGAAACTTTAGGTATGTAATTCAAAGTGGTGAAGCCATCTACCGTAACAACATGTTAGAATTATCAATTAACTCATATGTTAAAATGATGTTAGAAATAATTAAATAACTTTATAAACCAGTCTCTCGTGTGTTCGTTTCTTTGCAAGGCTTAAATATTTTTTTAATCGATGATAAATTATTCGCTTAAACACATGTGACTTTGGCCTATGAACATATGTTTTTTTTTTTTTTTTTGCATGGTTAAAACCCTTATTCTATTAACATTTCAAAAAGTATTAGTAACTCATTCATACTAGTTATCTCTTTAAGGGATTTCTTTAAATTATTTTTTGAAGTTCGCAAATAATTCCGCTTTGACATAATTATTTGTTCATCAAGTTATTCTTTCGACATCTCTGGTTATAAAGAATAAAACATCATCTCAGCACAGCGTAGAAAAAGGCTCCATGGTTAATATTATATTTTGATTCACTAATCCTATCAACATAAAATTACAGAACCATACATTTTATTACATCACTCATTTCTGCCTGAATGAATCCATTTTTTTTCTAGCATAAAAATGTGTATTATTTACTTTCATATCCTATACTGTACACTAAATGGATTCCTTATTTTATATATAAATGAGAAAAATGCATATTTGTGGAATATTTTTAACTATTTAAGATGTAGTATTTATGTAACCATGTTGTAACTCGCGGATGTATGTGATACGAATTCACGAATTTATGTGAAATTTGTGAGATTTGTAGCATCCGGGTATTATTCCTGTCACTTAATTGCAGTATTTAAATTATCGCTAATTAATTATCAAACAAATAGAAAGACAGTGGTGACAACGAAATTATTTAATTCAATTCCTAAATTATTATATACTGCTGTTTGTAGAAAATGCAACACCATGAAAGAATCATCAGAATCAAATGAAATTTAATGCAGAAACGACTTGTACTGATACAAATAAATGATGAAATTTTCAAAACAAAAGAAACAAATTAAGCGTCCGAAATCAGTATTTGGTGCAGCCACCATGCGCTGCAATAAGTGCTGCTATACGACGTGGCATGGAGTCAAACAGATGTTGAATATCTGCTTGAGGAAGAGAATTCCATATCGCTTGTATGCGCAACCAAAGTTCGTCTTTGGAAACTGCAGGACGCGGATCACGAGCGAGACGCCGACCAACCATATCCCACACGTGCTCAATAGGCGACATATCCGGTGAATAAGCAGGCCAAGGAAGAAGTTGCATGCGTTGTGCTGAACAGAAGTCTCGAACAGTCCGCGCAACATGTGGGCGTGCATTATCCTGCTGAAAGATAGCTCCAGGGATGCCTTGAAGGAAAGGAACGACTTCGGGCTGTAGCACTTCACGGACGTACCTGTTGCTATTGAGATTACCCTCAATTCGTATCAAATTGGATCGTCCATGATACGAAATCGCACCCCAGACCATAACTCCGGGTGTTCGACCACTATGTCGTTCAATAATACACTCAGGAAGGCAGCGTTGACCGGCATAACGTCTAACACGAACACGGCCATCATGGGTCCACAAATTGAAGCGTGATTCATCTGAAAAGACAACTTGGTGCCAATCAGCTCGCCTGTCTCTGTGCTCAAGAGCCCACTGCCGACGCAGCCGTCGATGATTCGCCGTGAGGGGAATCCTGTATAAAGGCACCCTTGCACGCAATCCACGGCGCAGCAGACGACGACGAATTGACGAAGCCGACAATTGTACACCTGTAGCAGTAGACCAACGTGCTGCCAGCTGCCTGGAGGAAGCTGTGCGATCATTCACCGCCATGCGGAGCAGGTGTCGATCATCGCGCTCTGACGTCACCTTCTGTCGTCCAGTGCCTGTTTTTCGAGTTGTTCGGTGCTCGTCGGTCCACTGCTTCCAAACTCGCATCACTGTGGAACTGTTCCGCTGCATACGAGCTGCTATTGCGCGATAGGAAAATCCTCCTTCTCGAAGGCCGATTATCCTCCCTCGTTCAAACTCCATAAGTTGCTTGAATTTCTTATTCTTCTGTCGTGGAGGCATACTCAGGTCTCACTAAACGTTTGCCACTAACAAATAATCATAGACTTTTTTCAACGTCCCGCTACAGCACTTTATTTATACGCTTTCAGCATCAATTCAGAGGGCGCTGCGCGCGGCGCGCACGCGCGATGGCTCTGAAACTTTATTAATTTGCATAATATCCTATAATTGACATTTGCTGCGAATTTCATTTGATTCTGATGATTCCTTCATGGTGTTGCATTTTCTACAAACAGCAGTTTATCTGTGGAGAAAATCGTCATACAAGTCCGAAAAAAAAGATTAATTTTATGAGTATTTACTTAACTGTTGCTGACTAATCGATTCCGAGTTAGTTGTAGTGCTTTCAAGGAGGTTCCGACCCACTGACTGCAGACAAATCGTCTGTAACTTCGAACCTTATAAATCTTATTTCTTTTCAGCGTAGGCACATGTCTAACTGCTTTATTGGTAATTTCTATTAGATCTCTCTATTATTAACCTTAACTAATCTCCGCAAAATGCTATTTCATCAATCCTATACACTACACTTCAATATTTATATTTACGTTCATGCATCATCGTTATTTACTAAAAGATATTCTCAAACCAATTAAAATCATATGATAACTCAAAATGTTGGTTGAAGATAGCTTGTTGTAGGTTTTTTGACTGAGAAACTGTGTTCTGGGTGTAAAAAAGTTATTTAACATTAGGCGAAAACAACCTCATAACCTAAATTATAAACAGAATAATAATTGCAATGATGCAGTTATTAAATCTATCTATGGATTGGTTTATAACCTACCTCTGCTCATATTTTACTTGAAAACACAAATGTTTTTAATTAATCGATTCCGACGAATCGAATTCGGTGAATTTCAAAACCGAGTGCTTGTAACAATTTCTTGTTATCTATGACGGACGAGAGGAAAAAATGCAATGCTAGATATGAATTTTTTTAAAAAAAAATGCATCCATCTTCTATACAATTAACGATTTATCAAAGAAATTCTCCTAATTCGAGATTTGGAGCAAAAGGTTACTTAAATACGAACAAATCACTTAAAACGAAAACATGATGTTTTTGGTTTTACTTTTATTCTATTTATGGTTGTTTTCTGTTTGTTTTAGTTATATTTCTTAGTATAAATTACTTCTTGCTGAATAAGAAATATTCAATAGAGAAGAATATCAGTATTCACTTTTAAGTTTACTTTTTTTCATTATATAACATATATAAATTAACATTTAGTTCGATCTTTAATATGCGGTCTCTGAAAAATTTCAACTAATTCGAATACTTTGAAATACCCAGTTTAACACTGAATTTTGGGAAATCCCATTGATTAAAGAAATGGAATAAACTGACTTAAGATAATTAGTATGTGTGAAGTTCATCTCAATTTCGACAACATAAACAGTCAACTGCTAGAAAAATACATGAATTACTATCACAAACTTGATAAATCACGAAGATTTTATGGAAAGGATTTCAGAAATGTGACAGACCGTGAATTTCATTAGATTCTGGAACTATGCTGTAGATAATACACACCATATTTCTTGCAGAGCATTCCACAATTCTAGTGTGTCCAGAGGTCTTGAATTTCTCTGTGTGATAACGAATTGCTTGACCGACCACTAGTGTTCTACCACATTCAAATATGGAAACTTCAGCAGAAATGAAAAGATTTGAATGAACATTTCCGTATTAAAAGATAGAAAAGGGTAAAAGTAGAATAAAAATGAAACGGAATAAAAACGTTCAAAATAATGTAATAAAAACATCAGTGAACCACACAAACCAATACTGTTATGTAAAATTAATATTTGAACATAAAGAATATATTCTAATAAACGCAACCAAAAGCTATCATCAAAATATTGAAAATTAAGACAAGAATGAAGATGAGATGGTATCCTGTTACATGTTACTTCTATCATATTAAATGTTATTCAAATTATAAGATCTACAATTTACCTTAAGTTCAAGCACAGACTAAGTAAATCAACTTGTCAATTCTATTTAGAATATAAGTTTATTAATTTCTCTAATAAGGGAGTACTCTCAAATAATTTACTATCGTTATCCGAAAGATCTAACAAGTTCAACAATCTATCAAAGAATATGCTTAACAGAACATGATGCGAGTATCTCCTTTAATTGCGTTGAGTCCTAATTTCACCTAATCCACCATACCAAAGTACTGTTCCGTATATACCACATTAATACTCTTTTTATTGTATTAGTTTAATTACCTTCAATTCAATTCTCTTTTGCCTTTATAGGATTTGATTATATCTATTCAACCTGCGTCTGAAGTTTACCTAGTTTGCATTAGTTTGGGAAGAAGCTAGGAGAAAAAATATAAAATCAGTAAGAAACCCTAGATGTTAGTTGAAGGGGGGAATTCGAGAATAGGCCATGTTTCGAAGCTATATGAAATTGCTAAACTTTATTTTAGAAACTTTAAAATTTCAAAACAATTTGTCTCAATTATTCTTAATCTTAAAAAAATTATAGTAGTAACTAATTGTAAAGTGTAATAATATACAAAAAATATTAATAAAAATTAGCCAATATAATTAGAATTTTCTAAATAAAAAAATATTTACTTTTTAATAAAATATTAAAATTTAATTTTACATAATTATTTCTGGAAAAACACTATTTCAAACATCATCTGTCCTCTGAAGAGATCAAATCAAACACACATTTCCAAAAAAAAAATCCAAATGTCTTAATTTGCACCGATTCAACGTAATAATTCGTGTCACTGAGAAATATTGAAAATGACGTACACCAGTATTATCCCTAAACGATTCTAAACATCTCCATCACTCGTCCCTTTCCCCCTTCTTCCATCAAGTACTTATCTCTTTCAACCCTCACCTCCACCTCCGAGCCCTACACACCCTCTTTTCCATCTTCTTTATGCGGTATACCTTTTTAATTAATCAAAAATGCAGGATTTAAAAAAAAAAGAATTCTTCTCATCGTGGAGAGAGTAAAAAGTTTCTTGCATGTATTTCGGATTTAAAAGTAAGAAACCCTGTTTATTCCCTCTCTGGATTGTATCATGTAAAACCAGCAAATGTTAGTGTGCAAAAAGCGTACGAAATTTTATATATAGATATATACTCGAATAAAAAGTATTTCCAGAAACACAGAGTTAAAAAGAATATATAAAGTTTTCCTTTTCCAGATAAGATATGAAGATGAAGAGCTTAGCATATATTTAACCAAGCTCTTTTTTTGTATTATTTATATATCTTTTTGTTTTCTTCATTCCTTTTCGAAGAATATATTTTTTTAGGGTTCCCCACAACGTTAGAATTTCTTTTACGGATAAAACTGTACCGCAAACAGAAAGACGTTTAAAAAAAAAATCTGACATTTCCCTTGGAAATATGATACAAGTTTCCTTCGTAGTTTCGAGAACACTTTTTGCAACGAAAGACTTAGATAAATCGCAAAAGAAAAAGATAGTTAGGAGAGAGAGGAAAAAAAAATGTTTAATTTTCTGAGACGAGGATTTATTTATTAAGATCTTCATTTACATACGTAACACTTAGAGACCCAAAAAATATTTATATAGGAGAGAAAAAAATTATGGTGGGTGGAAAAATTAGATTTGATGATATGTAAGCTGACTACCAGATGAATTTCAAAAAAAAAATATATATATATATATGATTTTAATCTTGTTTATACTTTTATGGTGAAGACAACTCCTTTGGAGTAAGTTAAGATTTTGAAATTAGCCTTAAAATAATCTTCACGTAATACAAACCTTCTATAGCTAAATATTTAATTTTTAGATTACGATTTTTTTTATAAAGATTCGTTTAGACTTTCGACAGTGATTTTTTTCTCCCGATGAATTAGATGAGTTATAAATCCTTTAAAAAGTCGACTGAGGGCTGTCAGAATGTAAAGGTAAACGTGAGCGTAGAATATTTATTTAATTACAACACGTACTATTTTAAGTGATTAATTTTCTGAGAAATTTTTCAATTATAGAAATCATTAAAATTATATTGTTTAATTTAAGACAGTAGGGAGGTCGTAGTTTGGGATAAAAATGCTTAATTATAAATTTTTTCTTCAAATTTCATAATAGGATATGATTTATAACCTAAAGGGAATATGTAATTTAAACGTACTATCATAATAAAAAATAGGATTTCCTAAATAACTTTCGCAATTCTCAATGCATTTAGACAAAATTAGTATCATTCCTATTGGCTTAGAGAGAACAATTTCAGATGATTTAGTGAAATGATTAATTTACTAAATTAATACGATTAATTAACTTCTAAACAGACTTTCTCATACCTCGTTACGCTACATTTTTAACATAAAACTTTTTACATCGAACAATCGATAATTATTTTTCATTTCTAAAAACATAATAAATAAAAAAAATAATGGTATAAGAGCCACCCAAATCAAAATGCGATTGCTTTGGCTTAACAAAGAATTTTTGTAGTGATGTGTTAAGTATACAGAAATAAAGAACATTATGGCTAAAAATAGCTGCTTTCCAGATTTATACAGGTATCCCAGCAGTCATAAGACGAAGAACCTCCGTTTTTGTCTAAGGAACTATCCTTCAACAGCAACCAGGATCGCATTATCGTCTGCGGATTGCCGTCCTTTTAGGGCTTGTCTGCGTGGACTAAAGACATTGCAGTCGAACGATGAGATGTTTGTATATGGTAGAGTAGTAACTGGTTACATTAACTTTTATAGAAAAGTTTGTGAAGAGTTCCTTTGCCGATAAACAGTACTGCTATAGCTTGTGCTTAGTGATTCAACAAGTTCTGCTTCATTAGATTGTCCAATGCAATAATTGTTTCTTGGGGGTGACCACGTGCGCAATACCTGTTGTCCGTACTCGTTCGTCTCTTACAAAATTCGCTGAGCCATCAGAATACTGAAATACGTGAGAAACACTCCGTCCGTTACAAATTTGCATATGACTATAAATATCTATTGGATTCTCCTTTACAGAAGTTAAAAATTTCACGACTGACCGCTGACTACGTTTGGGAGCATTCATTATCCGACTGGTAGCAGTTACCTCTCAGCCTAGCAGTCAAGAAGACAACTGACTTCTTCCGACGGTACCACCATCTTTCTCATACACTACTGGCCATTGAAATTGCAATACTGTGAAGGAAAGCAAATACAAAAAAAAAGATATTTAATGTAAGTAAACAATATGGCAGGAAGACAAAATGATTAAATTTACAAGCAGTTTGGGGGTTTTACAGGGGTGTGAAATTAGTAGAAACCGCTGACATCTTTGGCAAATTAAACGACCCTTACACGGTTAGACATGGAGTCGACCTGGTCTGGGATAACAGAAATGGCAACTCATTTCATGCTGCTTCAAATCTATGCCACACTTCATGAATCGTATTAGCTGGAGGGAGGGAGCTCAGTCTCTCAGCGACTCATGACCAGATGTTTTCAATGAGTGAAAGATCTGGAGATCGTGCAGGCCAATGCAACAATCGAATACCCTGTGTGTCGTGGAATATCAGTACACGATGTGCAACATGTGGCCTAGCATTATCTTATTAACAGATGGCCTTGGCAAGTCTTGAAGGTAGGGGGCAACCACTGGACGTAAGATGTCAGAAATATACTGATCAGCGCTCAAATTACTATCGATCCGAATTAAAGATGTGCGTGTCGTGTGTCCAATGGCTTCCCAAACCATCATACCAGATACAGAGCCTCTATTCCGCTATTCCGATACTGAATGCAAGCAGGCGACGAGTGGTCTCCTCGGAACCTCCAGACATGTATACAACCATCAGAATACTGCACGTAGAACCGAGACTCGTCTGAAAAGACGATATTGTGCAGTTTCTGTATCCAGTTCTATTGTACAGTTCCTTTGTCGTTCGGCGCACCAGAGTCGCAGTTTTTTTTTTTTTTTTTTTTTTTTTTATGTTTCATTGTCAAGGGAAGTCGATGTAATGGTCCTCTCTGCTGCAAACAAAAAAACCGTATACGGATACTGGACTTGCTGCAAACAAGGGACCATTTCCTGACTAATGGTCCATGAGGTGGTTGTACGGTTTTGCAGGGCTGACCTCCCAATGTGTCCGTCCTCTCGAGCGTTAGTCACAGGAGGGCGTGGAGGTCCTGCATGTCTTTTATTATGGCCCACGGCAACCCATTGATTCCATATTCACAAGACAGTGGTTGGATTTCTTCCAGTGCATCGGGCGATATCAAGGAACAATAATCCACACTCTCGATAGGCAACGATCTTGCCTCTATCGAAATCCGACACTTTCTGGTAAACATTTCTTCTTATTATTTGAGGGCTAACACGATACTCTGAGCGAACTCCGACCTTACAAAGCGCTTTCCGAATGAGAAATCCACTACACAATTTTTCTTTTATGCAATACTTCATATGTCGTTTCAATCACCTTCTTTTTCTAAACACACTGAAATACTAATCATTTGCATATCCCAACCTCTTCTTCCTTTCATGTGGTTTTGACGTTCGTCAGATTATTCCTTCCTGATGTTGCAACTTTAATGGCTAGCAATGTACTAAGAACCCTCTCTTAGCGATGTACAGCGTTCCGCTTCCTCAAGTGACGAGGCACACGCGACAGTCTCACTTTTATTTCGTTGACCCTTATAATAACATTAGTAATAATAATTATTGAATACAGTTACAAGAAAAAGGAAATGGTTAAATACCGAAACTTTTAGATACGAGGGTAGTTCAAAAATAACTAATATTTGAAGACAGATGGCATCATTAAGGTAAATTCTTGTTACCATTATTCTTGTTTTACAGCAGCTTTATTTTTCCAAATTCACTTAAAAAACAAAAACAGTACAATCGCTTGCTATTTTCAAAAACACTTTGTGAGTTAATAAATAGATACCATACCTAAACTTAAAATACCTTCTTCTAGCTTTTAAAATATTTCTTAAACCTTCAAAATATTATAGTTATGTAAATGATATTTTGACTTTAAACTGAATTTAAAGAAAGGTTAAACTGTTTAGTACCTCTTAAATTATAAATTAATCTTTTCCATATCTTTTTCAAATGAATTTGCTAAAAAATGTTAGATAGAATATTAAATAAGCGATATAGTATAATTAGAAAAAAAGCGTTTCTGAAAAAAAAAAAAAAATTGCAACTTAACCCTTAAAAGATATCTTAGGTGAAAAATCCCCCCCCCATGTAAATTATTTTTCTAATGTTATTAAAAAACTAAATTACTGGTAACATTGATTTTCCTGTAATCTTTTGTGGCGTCAGTAGCGATACCGTTTTTATAAAATAGTTCGCTTTTATTACATAATCTATAAGCTGCACATCAAAGAAACTGTTCTGGGATGAAATTTTACCCATGATGCTGTAAGTGTAAGTTTTTTAAATTTACTTCGTGAAGATTTAATTTGTTGTTAAGGGCTGTAGTGATAATTTTTTTTGTTTGTAGTAAGACAACTATAAATTGAGAGGAAAGGAAATAGTTATTAGCCACCAAAGGGTCTATTGTTTTAGGTGGGGCGTTTTGGCGTACCATATCACTTATCAATTTTTTATCCTTTGCTTTTAATTACATTTATCTTAAATATATTTCATTTAATAAGTTATCAGTTGCTTTAATTTTAATTACATGTAGCTTAAATATATTCAATTCAATAATTTTTCTTTCGCTTTAATTTCAATATCGAAAAAGTTTATTATTGTCCATTTCTCGATATTTCATCATTTGCTTTGATTCTTATAACTATAATTGAGTAATTTAATAATAATTATTTTTAAAAAAAAGTGACCTAGGGTGGCTAAATCGGTTCTTTGCAAAACTTTGCATAGAACTTTTATTTTCATGATCTAATAGATGTTGCTTGTACAAAATATACGTATTCTGTTTTAGAAGTGCTTTTATTCACTTTATTTCATTTATTTTACTACCGTGAAGTTACTTTTATAATATGGCGTTCCCAGAAAAAGATGAAATGGTAAAAAATCATACTAGAAATGGCATTTTAGCAATAGTGAAGAAGAAAATGTAAAAAAACGATGATGTGCAGAATGATTATGTAGACTTAATTGATAATAATGTGGGAGAAAGTGCTAAATTTTTAAGTTATTAATAATGCCTATCATCCGCAATATAATTTACAATAACTGTAAAAGATATTAACAATTTTCATGAAATATGTAATTATTTTCACTTACCTAATCTCATTTACATATCTTTATTAAATTTACAAAATAAAATTCATTGAATGGAATGGAATGAAATTACATTAATAATTTTTTAGATACTTTTTAAAGGTTCATTCGTACAAATTATTTAAAATAGAATTAACATCTTAAAGAAATTTTTTGCTCGGTTCTTCTATGAATTCCCAAAAATTCGATAAGCTTAGCAAAAGCTCAACTATTTGTAATCAGATAACAATTTCATCAGTATGATGTAGATTTAATTAAAGTTTTATTTCATTAATATGGTTAAGAATATAATGGAATAATTAAAGAAAAACAATTTTCAAAGTTTTTTCTAGCCTCATTGTTATTTTTCAAAACTTTCATCTATCATTTAAGTAAATTTTCTTATATTCAGCATTTAATTAGCATAATAAATAGTTCATCTAAACTTTTGCTGTGTAATATTACAGAATTGAATGAAAAATGTTAAGGCACCTTAATCAAAATTTCAGACTGCACAAAAAGAGACTTCAGAAAGACTTAGACATTGTAATTTTTTTATTTAATTATATAAATCAAACATCTGTGCTCCAAGCACATTGAAATATATCTAGACGTTGGTAGTTTCAAAGTAGAATGAATGAAATAATATCAATTTAAATGACAATAGAAACAATGGATCCCAATCCTACGGCAGAGGTATAATATTTTACATTATTTATAAACTTAAGTTTCATAAACAATACTTATTCTCGATATAAGGAGGAAGATTTGGCTGGGAAAATTTAATTAGCACGCCATTCTTATCTCAAGTCCTTTCAACAGAAGCGGGACGTAAAAGAAAAGGATGTTATGATAAAGGATGTTTTTATAATGAAAACTCCACCGTATATTAATATCGGTTGTTTTCGTTGAAGTAACAAAGGCCTGGCTTCTACTTCGGCATAACAGATTGAGGATAATAAAGTTTTCCAAAAATATAAAAAAAAAGAGTTCATTTTGGTTATTTTAAAAGGACGATCACGAAGATGGGGGCTCCTATTTTTCAAACAAAACCTCCCTGCCATACTTTGTCTTGTATAATAATAATAAGATTCAAATAGTCTAAAAATAAGAACTAAGGCGTAGATATAAGGTTTGTTATCTACCTCTTATTAAAAATTGCTGGGTTAAGTTACAAAAATATTTTTTAAAAATAAATTAACATGAAAACAGTTGACAGAATGAACAATACGCAACCAAATTTGTTGCGCTTATCTCTCGCATTTCCCACTTTATTTTCTTCAGCCGCTCAAGGAGAAAATCCTTTTTAGATCAGAATTTATCAGATTATGGTATACATAAACCAGATTTTCATGAAAATACTTACATTAGTAGCTTTTATATCAAAGAGCAAAATGCAATTATTTTACGTGAAATTTTACAAAAAAAAAAAAAAAATGAAGATCTTTTAGAATTGTTTTATCCTAAGGAATAAAGTGATTTAGAAAATGGCTTCATTTTTTTTTGTTTCCCATTTTATATACATTAGGTCTCGTGATGAGAAATGTCTGATTAATAACAGAAAAAGAATAACTTATTCTTAAAATCAAATAAACATTTTATTAATCGAAATATGCCCATTTTCTAGAACATACTCTTTTCATCTCTTTTCTAACAAATTTATTCCTCTTTTAAAAAAAGGGAGTCCAAAAGAGAGTTCTACTTTAAGTCTATCACTAAAGATCTTGTTTCACATCTAGAATTCAAAACAGCAAAAAACAGGGTAATTTGTTGGTGAAAGATCAGGTAAGTATGGAGGCTGCGGTATAGGAACTCGTAGCCTTGTTCGTAAGTCTTTTGTGCAGTATGGGGACTTGTTCATAAGTCTTTGTGCAATATGGAGAAAGAATAGATTCATGTTAATTTCTTAATAAAGGGTTCATTTGAGCAAGTTTCTTATGCATTTTCTCAATTTCATGGAAATATGACTCCAGAATAATTATTTAGCTAGGCCTTAGAAAAATAAATATTGGATAATACTCCTTGTACTCCACCATACAAGCCATGTATTGGAGAATAACATCTACCAAGCCAAAATAGGGAGAGCAGAAACACATTTATTTATAGTCTCTTCGAGCCAATTACTCATAAACAAATAATTGTACTATTTTCAAAATACACAAGGCTTCCAAACAGCCCACACTTTAACTTAACCCGCTTTTGAGGTCAGGAGAAATTGCATCAAATACAAGAAAATAACCCGCATACTCGATCAAGATCCAAGAGCCCTCTGAAATATTATCCATGAACCCGTGTGCTCTCAATTCCTTGAGACAAGGCGCCTCCTGACGGGATCCGAGTAATTTATTTCCAACACCATATAGCAATCACTATATTTTGGCTATATAGGAAGGAGTTTGGTGCATGTTCATCACGGTTAATCCATACTTTTGATCGCCTTCTGTTGTCATGGGTAATCAAGGTTTCATCGCAAGTCACAATTCTTCTCAGAAAAAAATATCCTGTTGTTCCTTAATGCAAATTTCAAAAGTTTCCTGCATTTGCTGATCATTAAGTTCATGTGGAAACAATTTGTGTAATGAGCTTTTTAACTTTTTCTTTTTTTTTCTTTTTCTTGAACTCTTAACTTTTTCTTTCTTTTTCTATAAATTCTTGAGATAACTGACGATTTTGCAACACGTTTTTAAGCGAGGGATGGCCATTTGTGACTTCTGTTCACGAAGACCCTCATCGACAACAAGGAAAAGTGGCTTGCCACGGAACTTATTCTTCAAATACTTTTTTTCAGATCAGAAATTTTCGAACTATCGCTGTTCAGTTCATTGGTGGTCGCGGTAACCTAAGGTCATGTTCGCGACTGGCATTGTTTTCGTTAAGCTGTAGGTTTGAGCTCCGATGCTACTAAAGACCCGCCTAGTATTGGGGCTGACACTCGTTAAATCTGGTCAAGATCTCAAGTCCTCCCGTTATCATGCTGTGGAAACTTGGAGAGGGAAGTACCAGCTCAACTGTCGTCCTCGTCTCTTGACCGAGACTCAAAACTTTAACTTCACAAATAAAAAAACACTGTTTATACTCTAAGAAAGGATAACTCCTTTCCCTGTATGTTTAACAAAGAGTGTATTAATATCTGTTAAAGACAAAAGGTAAGATACAATTATATATCCAAAAAGATAAGAAAAGAGATAAAATAGTAAGCAGGATTACCTAAACTTTTATGAAAGCAAAACAATTTGAAACAGGAAAGATATCAACACGGTGCTATTCAGTACTTATCTTTTACAGAGTTTTCAGAGAGACATTTTTATTGGCTTTATAAATCCTCCAATATTGTTCTTTTTACTAGAGTTTTATTGTTGCCTGACCAAAAAAAATCAAATTGATCAGCCAATTTTTTGATTTAAGAAATTACATAAAAGCAATCCTTAGATGTGCTAACAGTTGCTATTCTTCAAATTTCTCGTAAATTTAAGCAAACATAAGACAGTAATTAAACTGAATATGATGCACCAGAACTCTAATATTTAAATTCATTATAGTTTTACCACCAAAGGCTTATCAAAAATTAGTGAACGCCTATTGTATTATAATAAAATTAGATTAAAATAAGTCTCAACATTTAGAAATATATTTGAGATGTAATAAATGTATAAACTATAAATCATTTTTATATTTTTAATATTACAAACAATAACATTTGAACAAAATATATTTATTCATATGGAACTGTTATGGTGCAAATTTTTTTATGGTTTATATAGGTATAACTTTTTATTGTTATTGAATAATACTGTTTCTCTTTATCGTTATTCATACTAATATTTTCTTAATACTAATAACAATCATATTACGCTAATTAATACGTATAACTTAGCATGCCTTTGAGTTGTACGTTTTTGTAAATGCAATGATGATACGTGATATTTAATTACCTATTTCTCTTTTTTTAAAAAAAAAAACAAAAGTTGAGCACTAATTTATCTTAAATCTTAACAACTCACTACACGTCCACGCGACAACTAATTAATAAAAACAAAACTTCTCTTCTAACAACTCCATTTTTGGTGTTCTTCCCACCTAAGCCTAATTTCTTTCAACTAGAAAATCTTTTTAATAACTCCATCCTCGCTTGATCAAGCAGACTTCAGTATTTCGTATGCCTTAGCCCGGAGGTTGTTTGCTCAAGCTTCTTTTCTTCATTGGAGCAAGCCGAGAAAAACTTTAATACCTGTATTACCTCAATTAACCCGACAGAGAGAACAGTATTATCTGAACAGAAACAGAAACTCTCTGCCTGGTCGAAAAAGAAACAAATTCGTCTAATTATATTTTCCCTTTAATCGCGTTTGTACCCATCTCATCAGAAGAGAATTAATTTAATAAGCTGACTCTTCTTCAAGCTATTTTTCGGGAAAAAGCTTCATTTTACAAGTGAGATTCTTGTAATTGTTAATCCTATTAAGATAGCTGGCTTTTTTACTTTTCCCATTTAACGCGGGATGAAGAAATTTATTGTTTTATTAGTTTTACACATCGCTGTTCTTCTGGTGAAAAATAATCTGGAATCTTGTTTTCGAAGTAGTTCGATTTTGGGTTAAGAGTTAATAAAGTGATAAGAAAAGGGAAGGGAAAAGTTCGATTTATGCTTAAATTGGAAACTTTTTAGAGGATTTGAAGTGATCAATTTTTTTAAAAAAAATTAACTTGCACATTTCAGGATGTTAAATTCCAGTTATCTTATTCTAAACTAATCTCGTTTAAGTTATAATATATAGCTGTAACGTAGATGTAGTTATTGTACTTAATGAGAAATTTTTAAAAAGTGATGTTATTTTATTTAACTTTTTGAAACACTTTTTACGAGACTTACTAAGATGAAAAAATTATGAGTTTAGTGTTTCAGAACCATGCTTTTTTTGGATTGCGCCCTCGAGAGCTGATTGGTAAGGATCGCGAATTCACTGACTGTCTTCTTTCCATCAAATCGTGGATTCAAATCCTGATTCCATTAAAAACAGAATGAGGCTAATACGATTTAAATTTGTCAAAACTTCAGGTAATCCCGTAGGGAATGGTGTGGAAGTTTGGAGAAAAGAATACGAGCTCAGGTGTCATCTCAGTCACACGTGACCTACGTTCAAAACTACACGGCTCACTACCAATAGTTCCCGTAGTGCTTCGAAATGGAACGCTAGTAAGCATTGAGTCAACTTCTTACATTAACCAAGGTAATCAATATCTAATTATTTTTCTTAAAGAAAATTATATTTCATGTTCTTGTAAGAGAGATAAAACAAAAGTAAGACTACCCGAAGGATAGAAAATAAACTAGACAAAAGAGTGAAAAGAAAGGCTATTGCATCCAATCCAAGAAATTTAATGACAATATGTAATATCAAGCTCGAATGTTTTCAAATTCAATCTGTGTTAGCTATTATTATATAAATGAATGCAATTCCGTTTATATAGCCAAATGGTGGAGAGCTCGGGGTTCAATGTTACAGTCGATTAGTCGAGTTTCGGGTTCAAATGTACTAAAGACTCGCTATGTAGAGAGTCTAATGAACGCTAAATTTATCGTCATTATGTGACATTATCGACAGTCCTTTCGTTAAAATGGTGAGAAAATTAGAAATATGGAGTGTCAACCCAGGTGTCATCTTCGTCACTTGAACATTATTCAATATTACGAGGTCCGTCACAAACAGCTTTCGTGTTTCTTCTGGTGTGATGTCAGATTAATAATCAATAATAAAGTTTTCATCTCTTCCTGTACTGCATTTTTTTAACTTTCCGATTGTGAATTTCTGCCTGACTCAAAGACTCGCAATCACATCCAGTGTGCCTAGCAATCTTGAATCATGGTCAAACCACGAGATTGACACCTGAGTTGTTACCCCACTCACCATATTTACCATGCTAACGTTAAGACTTTCAGCCACGAGATATAAAACGCACGACAATTTTCTACACGCCGGATCTTAAGTAGAATCAGAGCTCGAACACGCAGCTCGACTGATATATAGTACGTCACGAGCGCACATCCACGACCACTCCGCTACCTAGACCTATCTTGTGACTGCTTCAGAGAGGAATCTGATAAATAAAACTAAAGATGAAATTCACTTCATTTCTGAATCTATTTGCATAAGTCAAAGAAATCAGAGGGATGATGATAAAATATGACCTCTCATGTTAAAATGCGATTTGATAAATCTCGCTAGAGAGATTGTTTTTAGGAAAGATGAGTTTTTTAAAAATTTATTTACAAGTGTAAAATAAACTCTAATTAAGTACAACTTTCCGGAGAGACTAATCTCTCATAAAAATGGTATATTTTAATATTATGTTTATTTCACCAGTCAAAAATGGAATTACTTTTCTTCGTCACTCGAAGGAATAGAACTAATCTAGAATTTCATTCTATTAGTTGGATGTTACATTTAAGACCAAAAACGGACAAAAATCAAATCCAAGGAATACAGAAAGCAATAATGTTTTTTATTGCATTGTATTATTACTATTTTGAACTTTCCAAGTATAAAGAGAAGTCAAAATATCAGGTTACTCCGTATTCAATTTGTAAAAAGATTTTATAGAGAGTGTTTACACCACATTTGAACGATTTTAGTGACGTTTTTTGTATATGTTTAAAATGTAAAATTCTTAAATAATCGGTCTGAAAACCTTGTTTCTGAATTATAAGTCTACATCGTTTTTTCCATTGTAGAGGAACTTTTTGTAAAATTTCCAAGAGTATTGTTTCCCTTTCCATAAATCATCATTCGTGGCAGGTTTGTGCTTAGAACAAATTCATTTCTGCAGACTGAAAAGACGCAACAGTTCATAGATGAAATTACAATGGACTTTGCAGGAAAAGGCTAAAATGTTACATATGCATGAGTTCGTTTTCATTTCTATTGTTTTTTGCAGGAAGGAAATGGTAGTTTTTGAAGTATATATGACTGGTAAGTTTGTCTTGATAGAGTTTAACTACTTCAAAGTCGTTGACATACAGAAAAAGGAATTTATTCTGTTAACATTGTACGTAAGACGTACATCTGATACTATTTTGATCTTATTTTAACTTTGTTTTCCACTCTTCTTACTTGTATTTGTAATTTTTCATTGGAAGAAAACTTGCGGTAATTGTACAGCTTTTACTGAAACCTTCTTTGCGTTCTCTTGAAGAAAATTTGAACATCTATTTCTCCACATTTTCAATAGCAAATAAAACTTTACCTGCTGTAGTCATATGGATAAATTTATGTCTTATCAAAGGTAACAATGTACTTCCGATTAACCTCCTGATAAACAGTTTTCTTATAAAGCTTCACAAAATGTCTTGCGATGAGTCACATGTCCCGGCAAAAGACGTTGACCTTTATATATATTTGGTTTTTAAGCTGTAAATATTGTTTTATCTTTTTGTTTAATGCTGCTATAGATGCTTGTAATTGATTTTCACTTCTTACCTGTGACTTCACTTCATTCACAGCAGTACATACTTTTTTCGGGTATTCATTTTGAGTCTACTTTCCATGTAAAAGCAATACTTGATAACGTTTTACTTTCGGATTAATGAAATTACTTATTTTGCACTTAGAAATTTTTATATCATACGTTTCACAGAGTTTTACTATTACAGAATAAGAAACTTTTCCTTGGTTAACTCTAAAACGTATCATTCAATTCACAGTTTGATTACATCCCACATTTTGAGAAAAGAAAAAAAAATTAAAGTTTCAGATAATAATTTTGATTTCAAATAGTAAGTTGATCACGGAAATCCTCCCCCCCCCCCCCCTAAAAAAAGAAGAAAATGCCTACTTTTTTAAAATCATTTATCGAAACCATTCTAAAAATTGAATTTAGTTCGATCAATTCGATTTTTTCCTGAAAGCTTACTGTCATTTCCAAGCATCGAATACAAATATACATTAAGTCGAAATGAACTGCAATGTTTGTTTTGTAACTTAGCAGCGTTCTCAAAAACAATCGAAAGAAAGAGAGAAGTTTTGAAAAGCTCAAGTACCTAAAGAGAACTAGGGTCAGGTGTGGTATTTGTAAGCAAGAAATTATCGTAAATAAGAAATATTTGTATCACCCTCCAGGTTTGGAATACTAAGAATTGTTGAAAAATTAAAGCAGGGAATACTTAAGAATGAAAAATTGAAACCAAGCATGTTTTGGGTTAAACAATTGACAGCTCTTTTAGCTAGAGAGTGACAGATTAGAGTTACAGAATTTTAATGTTCTGCATTTTGTGCTAAGTTCAAGATTCTAGGGGGAAATAGTTGCAGCAGTAGCCTAGTTATCATGGTCATGGATTTACGGTCGGCATTGTTTTCGTCGAGTTATCAGTTAGAGCCCCTGATGCTACTCAGAAAAACCAACGTGCAGCAAAGATGATGCACATTAAATCTGTCGAGGCCATAAGTTCTCCCTTTGGTGTTAAAATTTGGAGAGGGAGGTACCAGTTCAGGTGTCATCCTTGACCATGGTTCAGAATAACGAGGTCCGTCATCGATAGTCCTCTATTTCTGCAAGAAAAACTTTACTGTTAATTTTTTATTCCTGTCATCTACATTTTCTGCTCTGTGAACAATTTGTAAGATTTTATTTACTTCTGAATTTCGAAATTATATAATATCTTATGGTCTCTGCTCCAAGATGTACTATTATATCTTACCATTTATTGTTAAAGGGAAAAAATTGTTTTTCTCGATAAATACTGAGTGTGGAGTGATTGTCTCCCTAGAGGTCGGTTTGTTGCTCTAAAACCCTTGGGTGAGCTCGGTTCCCTTGGGTGTTGGGCCAATAGCCCTTGTGTTCTTCTCAGTGCGGCGTGAAAAACAATCACATTTCATGACTAATCTTCATGCTATCAGTCGTTCGCTATTTACAGAAGGAGAGAAATCGTTGTTTAGAATTACTCCCTAGACTATGGGGTAATTACGAAAACGTGGGGTAATTCTAAACAGACAAGTAAGGATAGTATTTTCTTTTTTTAAATTTTCGTTACAAGAAAATACTAAAGTTGGAAAGTAACTAGTTCTTTTGGTGGTGTAAACAATTTATTTTTAATATTACTAATTTGAAAATAAATAATAAAAGCGGAGACCTACATTTTTTTTTAAACTACCCTTCCTCCGACCTTAATATTAATCAACGTCGTAGCTGTGAGACGATTAAACATTGAATATCACGACTTTAAACTTAGAATAATTTCTTACTTAGTGAATTATATATTTAGTTGCTACTTGCACAACTTTACCATTTCTTCTAAGAGTTGTTTAATTATTCTATTAATCTCGAAGGGATGTCTACCATCATTTTATATTTCAAATTAAGAATCTTGTATGTTTATCTATTTAGATGTATATAACAGAGATAATTTAATCCTGAATACATCTTACAGAGGGTTTGGGGATTTCTACTTGAATTTTTCTACTACTTGAATTATACTCAAATAAAATTCAGATTATTTAAAAGACTTCCATATTAAATAAGATATTAGTATAATATTTTAAAATGTCATTGAATTAGTTTACTTTATTCAATATTCAATCTATTTGTTTATTATAATTCAAAGAATGCATATGTAGAAGTTTATAAAGACAATGTAAATAGGCGTCACATGCTAAAATTCATTTTGAAATTCTTTAAAAATAAGTAAAGAAATCTTCTCAAGCAAACTAAAATCGTCATTTCTGATAAATTTGATTCATATTCAAATTTAAAGATATGCTTTCTACTGTGTCATAAACTGTTTTCAAATACTTAAAAAGATAAATAAGTTTTATTTCGTAAATTTCATATCCTTCTGACTTTTTGTTGTAAAGGCATTCCTTGCGTATCTATATTTTAAACTATTGTAGAAGTCATATAACATAAAAAAATTTTATTTCAAGATTTGGAAAACCCCGAATAAAAACTAGAAATACACTAGAAAAACTACAAGTTTTTTTTAAAAAAATATTATAAAGTTATATATTTGTGTACAAAGAGAAATAGAAATAAACATTTCATATAAGTCAAAATTTAACATGAAAAGTGGTTTATTCCCCTCTGAGGAGAAAATTGCTGAACTATTATCATAAGCAAAATAAAGATAATTTTGAGCAAATTTCTAGTTTAAGATTTGCTACATATATATATTAATGATGAGGAAATCCCGTACAGTTAAATTGTGAGATCAGATTAAATTTTATGTGGTAATAGTCAAAATTAACCTACAGATCTATTTCATTATAAAATGGGTTACATTTCTTTCGATATTTTATCATTATGAGGAAAAAAAAAGAGGGAAATAGTTGATAATGAAATAAAATGAAAAAATAAGTTAATAGAAAATATCGGCTAGTTAAATCAGTAACTAACTTTGAGGTTAATTTTTGAATAAGTAACCAACGAAATGAATGCTTTTAGAAGATTTTGGTAATTAATGATAGTTGAATTTCGTAAAGAAAGTTTGAAATATTAGTCTTCTGCAACAGTTCAGTTGAAAAAATGTACACTTTTAGTTTAACTGTAAACGTTTCCTCGAATAGAACTAGGAAGTTGTGGCAGCTGGAATCTAACAAAGCTTCCACATGCCAAATATCACATGCTTAATATTTATAATTTCATAGTCTGTTGTCAACATTTCATTCTGTAGCTCTTTCCTTGTGAATCCAAGCTATCTCACTCACCAGACTACTTCATAACAAAATGGTTAACACCATAATCAATTGAACTAAGATAATTCATAAATTGCATTTGAAAAAAAAAAAAAGAATCTTACGAAAAAAAGATAATAATTCTCACTTAAATTTTAAAACTTCTTATGTTGCAAATATTTACATTTTCAAAAGTAAATTAAATATATAAAATATTAAATTTTTAAGATTATTCTAACTCTCACTGCAAAATCTTTGCTTATCCTCATGAATCCTCATGAATTTTTAAAAATCGCGATTGTATGACAGCATAATCAATTACTAATAAATCTAGTATAATTATACTAAGTGTTAAAATTATTATCAATCAATCAATAGAGCAGATTTTTTTTGTTTTGTTTTGAATGGGCTTAGTTATATACAAACTATTTTTAATAACAGCCGTCTTATTTAGTTTATTAAACTTTTGATATTCTGTTGTAAAATTAATAGTAGTAATTTACTTATTTTTTTGTCATATAAGTATCATATCCATTTTCAAAGGTTATAAATTTAATGGAATTTTTATGCAATTTAGGTGTTAAAAATACACTAGCATCCAAAATTGCGTTAACAAACTCAAAACCTGGGATAACTAGAGAAATATTTGATTTATTGCAACGAGATTTGGCAAAGAAAGATATTAATATGAAGGAAAAAACCGTAACAATATAACAACATGGAAAAAAAGGTGAATTGTTAGTTAAGACATAGGTTATATCAAAAACGGTCATATCATGACAACGGTCATATCTCGGTAAAGGTCGGTCTAATATAGAGTCTAACCACAGTGCACTGATGTACAAACCTCACAGCAAACTGTCATTCTGTTAATGGGGGTGTCGAGAAATGCATGCTGCAATAAATTCTATTCTTTTGATAGCGTGGTTTTTAACATCTTGAGGGTCAAGGGAAGGGAGAATTCAATGGCTCTTCCTAGATCATCCCAAACTTGTTCCTTTCTAGGGATGGCCAATGAGGTTTCGAGAGTGGTATGTTCATTATTAACAGGTTTACTTTTGGTCTTTTGGCCAAATTTACATTTTATAATAAAAATTAATCTAACCAATCTTTGAAGCAACTTTGAACCAAATGCATAATAGAAATAATAAGATTTATAATGAAATATAAATTTGAAATAATATATATACGCAATAAAAAATGTAAAGCAGTTTTAGAATTTATTCCAAAAAAATTAACGAAATGAAATCACTTTTAATGGGATGAATGCGCTTGTTTTTTGCAGCATAATAAATTAAACCTTGTAGCAATATTTGACATTGCTATACACGAGGGGACAGTTGTTCTCAGCCCGAGTCAGCAATCATTCTATTATTAAAAATTCATCACAAAATAAATAGAAACTTTTTCTCTTTCTCTTATACTTTAACTTTTACATAAAGTCCTCATTACTTTTCACCTTTTCGATAGACTACTTTTCTTTTTCACTTATAACTTAAACCATATATTTTTAGAACTCATAAATCATATCACTTTATTTCTTACAAATTCTCATTCTTTACTAAGCTAATTACTTTCACTTAATTTCATTCAAGATCAGACATACTTTTTAATAACAATATTCCATTATTCCTTCACTACAGTTCCTTTTTGCAACACCTTGGTGATCAGTGCAGATTACCTTTAGCACTTAATCACCCCGCGATTCATAATTTTCTCGAGTACCAACTCGCTTACATCCGCACCGCTCGGAGATTCGTCTGATCTGATCTGATCTGTCTTGAGGGGATTGTGGGACATCTTACACTCACCTTCTTACAAAAAAAAAATACCCTCTACAGGCGGACTTTAAGCACGGGAAATATCACAAAACTCATTCAGTGTATTTCTATGCCCGAACAGCAATAGACATATGCTCTAAATTGGCACTTGATCTGAGTCTAAGTCTGCAATTGTTTTCAATTCGAATTGGCAACTGTTCTAAGCACAAGTAAGCAATCATTCTAAGCCCTAGTTTACAAATGTTCGAAGTACGATTCGGCATTTGATCTTTGCCCAAGTTGACAATTGTTCTAAGCTTGAGTCGTCAATCATGCTATGCACCAATCGGCAATAGTTCTAAGCTCGAGTCGGCTCATTATAATACTAATAATTTATGCTTGTGATATTCAGATAAGATTTGAGTATACAATCCGTTTTGTTTAATTCATTTTTTTACTGTGTAATGGGTTTTCACCGCGGAATTCCCTGTAACTAATCTCTGGGACTATATTATTATGATGTTTGATATGATAGCCGCACCATATGAAAGGACCATGACTTATATAAATTTTTCATTACTATGTAAATAGTGTATTAGAAGTTACAAAGAGATTACCGAGATTGATTTGATCACTATATTGTATCAAGCAACTGTAAGGTGAGATGTTCTAAATGTATATACTCGACTCAGATCATGTTACTAGAAGTCCACTTCAGTTGAATCCAGTTAATTCAAGCCTGTTATTTCGAGGTATTATGATGAGAAGAATTCTCCATTGTACTATTTTGTTAATGACACGATTAATCAAATGCTATACATTATTAATTTTTATATAATTTATCTATATCTGAATAAACTAATTAAAGATATTTTGTTGATTATTATTGGGACGATATAACTTTCAACGTTAATGAAAAAAAATTCGTTACAACTAAATAAGTTTTTCTGCAACATATTTTATTCAGACCTTATTTTTTTAACTATTCCATAAACTAAGGGAATTAAATAAATTATAGTACGCTCCTTCATGGTAATCATATCACAAATGGTACATTAGCATGGACTAATAAGATTTCATTTAATTCTTGGTACCACCTACATTCTCCACATGATACAAAATGTAACGAATAAGTATCTTTTTAACATATGACTGAGATACTACTACTATTACTAGTGAAAATTATGAGTGATAAAAGTGCATATTAAAAATACATAATATATAATTTCTAAATGTATAAATACTGTCTTAAGATTTTAACTAAGTGAGATCCTTTCACAAAATCAACATGTAAGTTTCTAAAACTGTTTAATAATCATGAAAAGTTAAGGAAAAATTTAAACATGCTCGCTTTTTACCAGGACATTTGTTTTAAAACAATAAAAGAATTATATCTTCGTTTACATTTATGCATATTTTAAGTAAATCTTTTTACGCGTCAAAAACTTTTAAAAAAAGATATTTCGCATTTACTTCTGGTCTCAGAAAAAGATTTCACATTTTGAGACGTTTTTAAAAACATTTCATTAATACAAGTGAAAATGGTTCTGTTGATTTTACTAAATAAATACTCATCCAGTAAATGTAAAAACCCTTTTTATTTAATTGAATAACAAACTTGAAAAAATGCCTTAAATACAAGGACAGTTGTTAATGGAATCGGGAAAAGCTTTTAAGCGACATTTTTTCCCTTGGGAATTAATTAGTAACTTGAATTAAAACAGAGCACAATTTTTAAGATATTCAGATGATGTGATGAAATTCTCATATATATTTAATTGAAGTACAGTTAAAAGTTTCACGTTAATTCATCCTCCGTAGAGGTATGTGTAAAAAACACCGAGAAAACAGTTATAAGAATTTATATGTATCTTCAAAATGAATAAAACATTTCTGAATAAATAGTTTTTAAACACCACGCTAAGTCAAGATCAGCCCAAAGTAACATTATAGTTGAGCAAATACGATTAAATGGGAAAAAAAACTGCGCTTCATATTCATAACTCTCTCTAGCTATATATATATAGCGAGAGATTGTATATCTGTGAAATTCGCTACATAAGTATAAATAAATTCTTAATATAAGCTTAAATTCGACAAAAAAACAACTATTACGTTATCATTTTTTAAAGTGGTCTCATCATTATTTTCCGACATACTTATTCATTATAAGTAAGTTGTTTTTCAAACTCTTTATCATAACATTAATAACAACATACATAAACTAGGGAAAGTAATACCAAGGAAAAATTTATATCATCGATATTATAAATATATAACCATAATAGCATGTTATAATGAATAATATTATTGAACAGTTCTGTAATAAGAAAGCATTAATAAGAATTATAATTATTAATATTAATAGCAATTACAATTGATAATAGTTACAAAACAAATTATAATAACACTAAAAAAATTTCAGTTTATATAAGTATATAAGTATTGATTATAATAATGTATTTACTTTCATAACTTTTTTTTTCAAAATTTTATTTATAATTGTTAAAGAACATTATGAAAAATTAAAAAGTTAGAACATTTTTGAAAGGATATTACTTAAGCATAGAAAAATAATCGAAGCGAATATCTTTTTTTAAACTCGAGACCTCTTTTTACAAACTATACTTATATTTCTTTGACTTGTGACGGCGAACTATTCCTATTCGCCTCTTGTGCCATAACTAAACTCAATGTATTAACACTTAAAGTCAATCAAAGAGACGTTAGACAGGTACACACTGTATTTATTGACTAATTGCTAATATAACGACAATTATAACAAGCTTTCCCCAGATAATGCCTTAAATATATTAACTCGATCTACCAGTAATAAGCTAACTGACTCTTACCACTGATGTCAAAATGAGGCTGTCTTGACTTCTAACTTTCATGAAACAGCCGATAACTTGCAATAATTCTCGACTCCAAATTCGACTCTGGAACAATTGCCAAACGCTAGAACCACTCGACCTCTCTCGTGACTCTCAAGCTGAGTTTATATATTTCCTATCTCCCTTGATTCACTTCATTTCTACCTGCTTGTGATTTGCATATTCCCGTTCCATTTTTGGTTGGGCAAAGATTGTTTAGCAAAAGCAATCAATCTAAACTGAAAGTCTCCAAGGTTAGTGAAGAGAAAACCGCGAATAGCCCAAAGTCACAGACTTGTTATGTATCAAAATCAATTATAGTTTTATTTACAGAAATAAGCGAAATATCTGTTTCTTTTCTTTTCTTCCTTTCTTTCTTTCTTTTTTTTTTTTTTTTGATTTATTATAAGTTTATTAGAATTAAAATAGCTTCATTGGAATTTTTCTACCATCATCGAATCTTGGACAAGTGTTCATAATTTCCTTTTGAGAATCGTAAGGAGGAAAAAATTTTCCAGGAAATTGTTATTTCTTGTATTTTCTTTCTCGGAACTGACTAAAATTGTTACCAATAAATAATAATAATAAAAAAAAAAAAAACTCCAGTACTGCGGCGTCAATAATACCATATATTCTGACAAAATGAATCAATAGAATGAGCCATTTTCCTCAGTAAATGTCTATCTGTTATAGACAAGGAATGTATCACTCGTAAATGTCTCTAAAGTTGTTTCAAAATTTTTACTAAAAAGATGTTTTTTGAACAATTCAGAGCAACATAACTAAAATCAAAATCTCCTTAATTCCCCTGAAACTTCCGATTATATCTTTTTCGAATGTAGAGAACAAGCGATATTCTAGGAAATTCACGCTTTATCACTACGGTTAAAAAAAATAACTAAGTTCTGTCTGTAAAACTGTAGTATTCAAGTCTTACAAGAAGCTAACTTAGACGTTTATTAAAGAGTCATTTCCTTTATCTCTATTGATTTTGCACATAGATTAAAACCAAAGATAAAACCTTTTCAATATCTTTGCCCTTTTCAAAAGCAGAATACCATACTCGTATAGTTCATAAAAAATGTTTTTTCCTCCTTTGCTCCATTCAGTAGCTAAATGGTAATGGTCGCGAGCTCATAGCAAGCGATGTTGAAACCGAGTCATTGATTCGAGAACTGATTCCACTAAAGATCTAATGCGTGGAATCATTAAAACTGTTGCACGTTGAACTGTTGCGTCTCACTATTAGAGAATCCAAAGGTGTGGAAGTTAGGACATTGTGGTATTAATTCAGTTATTTTCTATGTCAGATGGTGGTTTAAAATTCCGTCAGTCGCCAATAGTTCTTATGTTGCTTTGATGCAACATTAGTTTAAAATTATTGTCTTAAGATTTGTATTCTGGCTTAATAGAGTCAGTTGAGCTATTGTTCAATATGTCTTCGTCAAATCTAGAGGATAAGTGCTTGTAGTTCGTGAGACAATGCCTTCTTTATGGCTGAAGGACGGATAATGAACTTTAATTTTGAATCAGTGGAATTAAAATAACTTTGCTTTGTAAAAAACCACTGTTGGAAAATAAAATCCAGGCACCGGAAAGGAATTGCGTTAGATAAACGAAATTCGGGAGAATTGTATGCACATCTGAAAATTGACGCCTGTTTAAATTTCTTACTAAATGAATAAGAGCGGCATTAATAAGGCCACTATAAACACAAAATCCCCTTTGTTTTAAATATGAATAATAATCTTCGTGAACTTTATTTATTTTTCGGATTGGACTCACGCATGCGCGTTATGAGTTACATTTGAGTCATGAATACCCTTAAGGAAACGGTAAAAGCATTATCAGCTGCTAATTGATTTTGAAGGAGGCCAATTAATAGGTTAACTGGGAGGTGGATTTTTTTCTCTTTATATTTCAGAAAAACTTGGCAAGAATATATCCAATGTGCATGCCAGTCGACAGCAGTAGTGACGAAAAGGTACTGTCACCAGAATACCGTGATCCATCAGCACACTGACCACTACTGAAGGGAAGACAGTCGTATTTACTGCATAGTTAAGGCGAATCATACTGTATTTGCAGATGAAATTGGAGCTTTTGATGGAAACCAAATCGTACTGAAACAAACTGATTAGCTGAGATGCAGCTTCTATCTACCCTACAGTGTACATACCCTTAACTCCACATCAGTGCCATCTGCAACTTCATTGGTGTCAAGCTAAAGCTCACAGGAAAAGGGAGTCGACTGTTAGATGAGAGACTTTGTGTATTGGTGCCCGTGAAAATCGTATGTTGGTTAGAAGGAAGCCAAGTCATCACTTGAAACCAATACCTCTGCAAAGTGGACACATAGGATCTACACCAGGAGTTATGCTCTGGAGCGTAAATCTCTTATGAGAGCAGAAGCACACTTACCGTTATTCCAAGTACCTTGACAGTAAATTTGTACATCAAGCTAGTGATTGAACCAATAATACTGTCATTCTTGATAATTATTCCGGCCTTTTCCAACATGATACTACTCTCCATTCTACTGTTGATATCCAACGTACTCTACAGAATATCTACATGTTACGATTGTCTTCGAAATCACCAGATTTTTCTCCTATCGAGTACATAATTGAGCAACAAATCCAGTGTCGTCCATAATCAGCATAAATTCCAATGTCATTCATAATTGCTGATTTAGGTTGTGGGTGTTCAAATTAAATTTATGATACAAATTAATATAGTTTTTACTGTAATCGTACCAAAATTCCAATTGTATTTAAATATTAGTATACAATAAATTTTTCAAAAAGTATTTAATTCCATAGTAAATATAAATTAATTAATTACATTAAAATACATTAATTTAAGTTAATTATTTGATTTTCATATTTCTATTTAAAAGTGTGCTTTTATATTATTTAATTTTTCAATCACATTGTGTGAATTTCATTTGATGAAAATGTACACTATGATATTTATAAATATAACCAAATTACTTTCAAGAATGTTTGATAATGGTATATTAATTAAATGTAATGTAGAGTTGCATTTTAAAAGTCCAGATAGTAATAAAATGTTATAAACCAATAACGAATTTTATTTTTTATACCAAAAAGAACCACTATATTAGCTGGAGGAATTCTAATAGCTTGCAAATTTTGATCTCCCTCTCAATATATATATATATACACATACAGGAGGTTTCGCCTTCTCTCTCTCTCTCTCTCTCTCTCTCTATATATATATATATATATATATATAGCTTCCCTTCTTTAAATTAAAAAGGGTTATTTTAATTTTTCTAAGCAATTCAAAATCGGTTTCCATATGTAAAATTATTTTTCTGAAAATTTGATAGAAAGCTTGGGTTTATTTCATTTATCAGTCACTGTGGCATATGCCAGTACATGATATATTAATACTTCTCATGGTAGTAGTGACCTGAAATAAAACGAATACTTGATTAAAAAAACATCAGATAAAACAAAATACGAAATCTAGTATTTAAAAATATAGTTTCAACGTGTGTGTGTTTTACGAACATTTTGAAAAAATTGGATGACCCTTCTCATCATTAGATTAGGTTTCATAACTTTATTTTGGTAATATACATAAATAAGAGAAGGGCGATTTGCATTCTTAATAAGCTACATTCTTCAAAATAGACAATATTTAAAAGAAGTGAAGTTTAGTTTTAAATTTAAGGGGCATTAGCAAGATTAAAATTTACTACACAGAATTTTCAAACTAGATTATGAAATTTTGGTAGCACAAAAGGTAGAACATTTCAGAGAACTAATTTATGAAACCATTAGAAACTGAAGATAGGGCAATTATAATTTATCGCTTGTGATTCATCTTCAGTATTTTTACCTCTGAATTTTTCTCACAAGATTTAAAAGCAATAAAAAGCGTTGACAAAGAAATAATCAAGTATTGAAGAAGAAAATTAAAGATTATAAAATGTGATATATTTCTCATTTACGTTAATAAGTAGAATTGAATTATTAGCCTATTCAGGGGAACTTATTTCTTTCAGAAAATTACTTCTAAAGTAAAAGGTCTAAATAAATGATAGAATTTGGAGTACCTATTGCAAATATGCATACACAAGAAATGTGAAAATTTAATCAAAATAGGGATAGTTAGCATCTGAATTTAAAAGTTCAAAGGGAAAAAGAAAACTTTATTTCTATTCCCATAACCTCTTTCTGAAACAAAAAAAAGTAACAATTTGTGAGTTTTATTGATCAGAACTTCTGATTAATATATTTGATTGAACCAAATTATTTCCTATTTAGAATGTGTTTGTGATTAAAAGCTATCAGTAATGATCATCTGGAAACATTTCAGTGAAAAGAAATGTTGACTGAAAATCAATTATTATTGAATAAAAAGAAATGTAAAGATTAATTTTCAAAAGTTTTACCAGGAAAAAATTCATCATAACGTATTTTAATTTTTCTGATTTCTGTATTAATTTGTTATAACCCAACAAATTGACCTAGAATATTTCTCTTTCCTGTGTTAAAAAATAATTAACAATGAATTTCTCGTAAATTGGCTTATTTGAGAAGAAAATTAACCTTTCTTTTGAATTTAATTGATTAAAAATTACGGCTAGACATCTTTTTAAACAGCAGAGGGACCCAGTATTCCACATGACGATATGCTAAGAGATACAGCCTCAAATTTGCGACCCATAAGCTACGAAGTCGTTATCTACTTTTAGGCTGATGCTATCCGAAATCAGCCAGAGAAAAAAGATCCACATTTAGGTTTTATAAAATAGGAAAAAAAGAAAAAAAAAATCAGTTATACTGTAACAGGTTATCAAGAGTATTTCCCTTCGACTGTCCTTATGGGTATTTCTAAGGCAAGGTTTGGTATCAGAGCCTTCACTTATAAATTATGTAAATCGGCGTACTATATAAATTGTTGTCAATAGGAGGAACATTGGAAAGAGTTAGCTTAAAGGAGGAATCAACAAAATCTGGGAAAAGTTTCATGGAAGAATAATTGTATTAGTTAAGAAAGGGAGATAGAGATCGGAAAATTTGACCAAAACGAAATTAGCTCTGTACGTGCGGTAAGATTGATGGTGGATTAGTTCTCGGCCCGGACCTGCGCCTTAATTACGCGAGTTAGATAAGCCTTAGATTATCTTTTGTCATGGCAACAAGAAGGTTTTGCTCCTCAGTCGAGAATAAAAATAAGTCAAGGATTACACTTTGTGATTATTTAGACCTTTTAAGTATGGACTGAACTTTATTAATTTGCGATGGCACAAATACATAAAAGAAGCAATATCAGGTCATCACAATAACGCCCAACGTCATGAATCTAATAGGTTCACAATTATTTCTTGGCCATACTTTGGTTTACAAACCTCAGTTTTCTTATCCGAGTCAAAAACCAATTTCATTTAAGATAATTTCATTCAATATCCGCTCGCATATTTAAGTGCTTTATGCTGATTGCTTATATACTGGGAAATTCAAGCAAGCGCATTCTAATGCAAATGTTATTTTTAAATAGATACTGCATTCTTTCAATGATTAATTGCAAAGTTAAAAAGAACTGAAAATGAGAATTGTTAATTAATCCTTCAAACATGAATGAAATTATTTCTTACAATTGTACAAATAAAACATTATTTAATTTCATCTTAGTAAAGACCGTTAATATTTAACCCATTCCTTCAGAACTGAAGTAAATAAAGAATTTATAATATATATATATATATATATATATATATATATATATATATATAATTATTTTTATTAAATGTATTTATTATTATTAATGTTTTTTGAATAAATGTGTTTTTTTCCCTCTAAATGGGGAAACATTTTAATGTTTGTTTGCAATCTATTTTTCTTTTATTTCTTAAAGAAATTGTTTATATATATTGATTTTCGGTTTTTTAAATATTAAATATAGCTTTTTCAATATTTTTTCTGTAATTTTTTGGTAAATAATTTTAAATAGACAATTTTTTTGGTTTCTTTAAACCAATCAATCGTTTTATGTGGTTTCATTTAAATCTATCAATCATTTTTTACTTTGGTGGTGAATTCATTCATCGAGTATAGAAGATAAGAGTGTGCGTGCGTATAAGAATGACATTGTGTATTATTTTCATGGAAATGTTTTATAATATTAATGTTTGTTTCATTTTTAATGCAATTTGGTTAATTTTTTATTAGGGGATTAATTTCTATTTGCTACTGATTTTGTCTCATTTAAAATGATCAACATTTTACATTTATGATGACGTGTAGTTGGTAAGTATTTTATATTATACTATGTTTTTAGTTTTCTAACCTATGTGATTATTTTTGGCTTAATTAATATTACCTTATTAAATGAAGGTTTTCAATTGATGTTTCAATATTTTAGATGAGTAGCAAAGTGCAAATTGTCATTGTATAATGTAACTGAATATGTTTTCACTGTTTTCTTTCTTTCTTTTTTCTGTGGTTTATTTTTTGATTTTTTTTTTTTTTTTTTTTTGCTGGTTACCATCTATTTATTATATAATTCACTGAATTGTGATTGTTAGATCACCAATTACCGGTATAAATACACATTATTTCATTCCAAAGTATATGACAGTATTAATTACATTATTCCCATTTTTCTAAACATTACTTTTCTATCCTTTTGCTTTAAGTTGTTTGGTTTTTCGATAGATTGTTTAGAATTTTTTGATTTTCAGGTTTCAAATATTAGGTGTTTTGATTTAGGTAAATTAATTTTTATTTGACTTATATTAATTTAATTTTTGATAATTTATTTAAATATTTAGTTTTTTGCAATTGTTTTTCAGTAATGTTGGATATTATTATAGTGTTTTTTGCTTTTGAAAAATGTTATATATATTTATATTTATATATATATATATATATATATATATATATATATATATATATATAACACATCAATCAATAACTCCCGAGACTAACCCAGAGATGGCGCTCGTAGTAAACCAGTAACCAGGTCTTTCTAGAGTACTAACCTTTGCTTGAAACGTGTCAAAATTTTAAGTCGATCGGACCAGAAACAGCTGAGTTATCGAGGTTGGAGTAAAGTCGTTTTGTAGTTTGTTTAAAAAATGGAAAAAACCGAGTTTCGTGTTCTGATAAAACATTGTTTTTTAATGGGTAAAAACACCGTGCAAGAGAAACAATGGATTGAAAAATGTTACCCGGACTCTTGTCCATCAAAAGTAACGATTTGTCGGTGGTTTGCCGAGTTTAAACGTGGTCGTACCGACACAAATGACGCGGAACGCTCGGGTAGACCTGTGGAAGCCGTTACACCGGAAAATGTGAGTGAAGTGACAAAAATTATAATGAAAGATCGTAAAGTGAAGCTCCGTGAGATTGCTGAGATGACACAGATATCATATGGAAGTGTATTTACTATCCTTCATGAAAAATTGAGCATGAAAAAGGTTTTTTCCAAGTGGGTGCCGCGATTGCTTTCGATGGAACAAAAACAGCAACGAGTCGATGATTCAGAAAGCAGTTTATCGCTATTTACTCGCAACAAAAAAGATTTCTTGCGAAAAAAA